>JAJIBD010004488.1:0-22528 GCA_021461705.1 Cryptotis parvus | reverse complement strand
GCAGTTATCGACCCTGGACTACAAAAAAACAATGAACCTGGGAAGGGAGAGATTCAACATTCATTCCTGGTCATCCCTAGCTGCCCAGCTCCCTTGCTAGGAAGAGACTTACTAACCAAATTAAGAGCTAATATCGCCTTCGAGACGACGGGCCCCGAGGTCTCATTTCGGAGCCCATTGGTTGGACCCCCTGAAAACGAAGGACACCACAGTGACTACCATCTTGACCCTCACAGCAGAAGAAGAGTACCGGGCTGTACCAAGCAGCGACACCACGGGCCCCTGTCGGTGGAGACTGATGCCTGGCTGGCTCAGTTTCAAGTCTGGGCAGAAACAGCAGGGCTTGACTGGCGGTAAGACAGCCCCCGTAGTGGTGGTCCTAAAACTCACAGCCACACCAGTACGGGTTCGACAATACCCAATGAGCAGGGAGGCCAGAGAAGGGATAAGACCCCACATTCAGAAACTGTACCAGCAGGGGGGTGCTAGTGTCCTGTCGGTCAGCTTGAATACGCCCTACTCCGTAAGGAAACCGAACGGGAGACTACCGCCCGGTATTGGACCTCCGGAAGTGAATTGCAGGGTGAAGGACATTCACCCCACGGTGCGAACCTTGCTAACCTGCTCAGCTCTCTGGGCCCGAGCCGGACTTGGTACACTGTACTGGACTTAAAGGACGCTTTCTTCTGTCTGCCTCTACACCCTTCTAGTCAGCCTTTATTCGCTTGAATGGGCTGACCTGACTTATGGGGCTCGGGTCAACTCTACCTGGACCCGCCTGCCACAAGGATTCAAAAACTCTCCCACTATATTTGATGAAGCCCTCCATAACGACCTTAAAGTGTTTCGCCAGGAAAACCCGGACATGACCCTGTTACAGTACGCTGATGACCTGCTGCTGGCAGCCGACTCCAAAGGAGACCTGTGAGTGCGGGGACCCGGCATTGCTCACTGAATTGGCGAGGCTTGGATTACCGAGCATCTGTCCGAAAGGCTCAACTCTGCAAAAGGAGGTAACTTTTTTTTGGGCTATACGATTAAGGATGGACATAGATGGCTCACCGAGGCCCGGAAGAAAACCGTGACCCAGATCCCGGCCCCTATCTCCCGCCAACTCAGGGAGTTTTTTAGGGACCGCGGGATTCTGTAGACTCTGGATCCCCGGTTCGCCTCCCTGGTTGCACCCTTGTACCCCTCACCAAAGCTGACACCCCTTTTGAATGGAAGTCCGAACACCAGAGGGCGTTTGATGACATCAAGAGGGCACTGCTTCGGCACCTGCACTGGCCCTCCCCGATGTAGAAAAACCTTTCACTCTTTTCTGGAAGAAAAGGGGGAGTGGCTAAGGAGTACCGACCCAGGCTCTAGGACCATGGAGAAGGCCGGTGGCCTACCTGTCAAAGAGACTGGACCCCGCGCCAGAGGGTGGCCAGAGGGTGGCCCCGATGTCTGAAAGCGATTGCAGCAGCGGTGCTCCTGGTGAAGGACACAGATAAACTGACTCTAGGACAAAAGGTGACAGTGATAGCCCCCCACACTCTGAGAGTGTGGTTCGCCAACCCCCAATAGATGGCTCACGAATGCTCGCATCACACACTATCAGAGCATTCTGCTGGACAAGGACCGAAAGTGACCTTCGGTTCTCCCACCATCCTGAACCCGCCACCTTGCTACCGGACGAAGCGCTAGGGACCAGTTCTACACACCTGCCAGGATATACTGGCTGAGGAAACAGGAATCAGACGATATTTAAAGGACCAGCCCCCTGCAGAACCCGGATGTCGTCTGGTATACAGACGGAGTAGCTTTCTTCAGGATGGGAAAGGAAGGCCGGGGCGTGCTGTGAGTAACGATGCCACCATCTGGGTGGAGGGACTGCCAGAGGGAACCTCGGCCCAGAAGGCCGAGCTCATCGCCTGACAAAGGCATTGGAGCTGGCAGAAGGTAAGAGAGCGACAATCTATACTGACAGCTGGTATGCTTTTGCTACTGCTCATATACATGGGGGCTATATATCAACAGCGCAGGTCTGTTGACCTCGGCTGGGAAAGAAATTAAGAACAAGCCTGAGATCTTACGGCTTCTGACAGCTGTCCTTCTTCCTACAGAAATAGCCATTGTCCACTGCCCGGGTCATCAGCGGGTCAGGCCCGGTGGCTGCAGGGAACCATAGTGCAGATGAACAGGCCCGCTGGGCAGCTGCTTCCCTCAGCCACGCCCGATCCAGGTAGCCGGTAGAGCCAGGACCGGAGGGCACTGGACTTAAAGAGGACAGTCGTCAGCAGGCTCTAGCCTATTTACAGACCCTTCACAAACTCACCCACCTAGGACCTGGAAAAATGATTGAGTTACTAAAAACTCAATCCTTTGATCTCTGCAACTGAGGAGGGACTGAAACTAGCAAGAAATATTACCATGAGCTGTGGGGCTTGTCAGAAGGTAAATGCCTACCCGGCAGGCAAGACAGTTAGTGCAGGGAAAAGACTTGGGGGATCGACCAGGGCAACACTGGGAGGTCGACTTCACTGAAATTGTTCCGCCCGGTATGGACTTAAATACTTACTCGTGATGGTGGACACTTTCTCGGATGGCCTGAGGCTTACCCAACGAAGGGAGAGACTGCACAGGTGGTAGTAAAGATTATGGAAGAAATCTTCCCCAGGTTTGGTCCCCCCTCACCATAGGGTCAGACAATGGACCAGCCTTTGTAGCCCAAGTGAGTCAGGGACTAGCTAAAGTACTGGGATAAATTGGAAGATTGCATTGTGCATACAGACCCCAGAGCTCAGGACAGGTAGAAAGGATGAATAGAACCATAAAGGAGGACCTTGACTAAATTAGCTGCAGAAACCGGCTGGAAAGATTGGACCATGCTCCTACCTTGTGTCCTGTTCCAAGCCCGGAACACCCCCTTCCTCTGCTTTGTTGAACCTAACACCTTATGAAAATCCTATATGGTGCGCCCCCTCCGGTGAGGGACCTGAGTTTATTTGATGGAATAATCTCTTTATCTACTCCCCTTATGGCTAGGCTAAAAGCAAATTGAAACGGCCCAACACTCAGTCTGGAAGCAGCTGGCTGCCGCGTACCAGCCCAGAGATCTTCAGAGTGCCACACCGCTACCAGATCGGGGACACAGTGTACGTCTGCAGACACCAAGCCCGGACCCTGGAACCTCGGTGGAAAGGACCCTACCTGGTGATGCTGACCACCCCAACTGCTGTGAAGGTTGATGGTATTGCCGCCTGGATCCATGCTTCACACCTCAAACCTGCACCTCCGCTCGAGCAGATTGGCAGCTGGAAAAACCGACAACCCCTCAGGTTACGCGTTTGCCGTTTGGATCGGACTCATGGACTCTCCCTCTGGTAACTAGTCACAACCACATGCGCCTCAGCCTCTAACCTGGGAGGTGGTATCCGCCACTGGACAGTGGTAGCATGGTCAACAAGGGAGATACACTCCCGGCACCTGGTGGCTTACCCTGCTCCCGATATGTGCCAACTCATCCTGGGTTTAAAAAAACTGGGATGTGGGCAAATGAAAAAATAGTACCAACAGATGGTGGCTCTCGGGTGGCTGGTCACCGTGGGAATACGGAACCATAGGATGCCTAAATAAACAACGAAGGTGTCACCTAGGGCTACACCAATTTTATGTCTGTCCCAGAGATGGTAGAAGCCGCCAACAACAGGAGACTTGTGGGGGCCAGAATCATTGTATTTCAAATCTTGGGGTTGTGAGACCACAGAACATGCTAAGTGGAAACCTATCTCTTCATGGGACTGGATAAGAGTCACATGGGGCTGGAGCGGGGCAAGAAGCATTAGGTTATGTAACAGGCAGCCACCGGAATCAGTCAATATCAATGCCCTTAGCATTACTTTTACTGATCAGGGGAAGCGTTCGGAAAACCTCCCCAATGGCTAAAGGGGGAGAACTTGGGGGCTCAGAGTTTATGTTCCAGATATTTCCCATCATGGCCCTGGGTTCTGGTTCACTATCAGACTAAGAAGGGAGGCTGTCCCAATAGCTGTGGGCCGAACCTTGCCATCCAACCCGTGCCAATTCCCGGGTTGGCTCTTCCCACTAGACCTCCCCAGCTAACACCTGACCCAGGTGCCACTGGGCCAATTGTCACAATGCCAGGACAGCCAGGTGAAAAACCAGCCCCTCCCATATACAATTTAATTCTGGGTGCCTACTCAGCTCTTAATTCTACTCAAGGAAACCTTACTCAATCCTGCTGGCTCTGCCTGTCCGCCTCTTCTCCTTTTCTACAAAGGGATAGCTGTTAATGGGATTCACTTCGAGGTGGAAAGCACTCAATGCAACTGGGAGGGCAGCCACAAACTGACTGTCAGAAATGACAGGACAGGGACTATGTCTGGGAACCCCATCCATAGATAGGCAGTCCATGTGTGCTCATGTCATTCCTGTAGATACCTCCCGAAATAAGTTTTTGGCTCCCGAAAGGAGCACTTGGTGGGCTTGCAACACAGGATTAACCCCCTGTGTCTCGACTTCTGTGTTTAATAATTCTACAGATTATTGCATCATGGTTCGGCTGTTCCCCAAGGTATTATATCATGATGCTAGCTCCTTTGAGGACCACATGGATAACCAAGGGGTCCGATTTAAAAGGGAATCCATCTCCTTGACCTTGGCCATCCTCCTGGGGGTCAGAACAGCTGTGGGGATAGGGACTGGTACTACTGCCCTAATACAGGGCCCCCAACAGCTAACGCAGTTACAGATTGCCATAGATCAGGATCTAAAGGCTTTGGAAACATCAATATCAGCTTTTCAAGATTCACTGACCTCCCTCTCTGAGGTAGTATTACAGAATAGAAGAGGCTTAGATCTGCTGTTCATGCAAGAAGGAGGCTTGTGTGTGGCCCTGAAGGAAGAATGCTGCTTCTATGCGGACCACTCTGGGGTAGTAAAAGAATCCATGGCACAGTTAAGAAAAAGGCTGGATGAGCGAAAAAGAGAAAGAGAAGCGCCGGAGAGGGTGGTTTGAGTCTTGGTTTGCACAGTCCCCCTGGCTAACCACCTTGCTTTCAGCCCTAACCGGGCCCTCATAATATTCTTATTGATTTTGACAATAGGACCTTGTCTTCTTAATAGGCTACTTGCATTCATCAGAGACCGGTTGGGTGAAGTCAAGTTGTTAGTACTCAGGCAACAATATCAGGCCCTACGGAGTGAAGGTCCCTAATGGTCTCTAGGATTAGAAGACCCTCCTAAAGAAAAGGGGGAATGAAAGAAGGCAGAAACCCCCACTTTCCCGACCAGGGCAGGCCTACTCATGGAAAGTTACCAATTTAGGGCCTGAGTGTCCTTTTCATCTTGAAGTAACCTTTTTGTTATCTACAAAAGGCCCAGGACAAATTCCTGTTAGAGGTTATGAGACCCCCGCCCAGAATCTGTTATCTGGCCTGAATTGCCTGGATTGCATTCCTGCATGTACGCATAGCCGTTGCTGATCCATGATCCCACGCGGGTGTCTAGCCGCACCAAATATAGAAAGAAGTATTAAGAATAATCTGATTGGTGGGGATGGTTACTTGGTACAAAGTGATTGGCTGCCTGCGTGCAGACCTTGATGTAATATTTTAAATCTATTGGATGGTTATGTGCGGGCTTTTCTGTAGTGGCGGGAACTATGTCTTAAAAGATCCTCTCTAGAAGGGTTCGGGGCTCTTAGCCACTGACCGCTTGGGGTCATGCTATGGGCCCGAGTATACTCGCTTATTAATAAAACCCTTGCTTTTGCATAGGACCCGGTCTCTCAGAGTTTTCCTTGATAGGTGCGGCGTTCGAAGCTCCCAGTCAGTCACCCCATCGGGTGGCCAACTCTTTCAAAGGGAACTCGCTTCCTGGCACTGTTGGGGGACCCCGGCAGTGCGCCCGACAGTGGATGTTAGGGGATCATCAATCTGCAAAGTGTTCTAACTTGCATCATATTTCTTAGGCATCATGACAGGAGAGTTGTCATTATTTACCATCGATTCTGAAACATGAAGAGAACAATTTAAAATATTTTGGCAGGGGCTGGAGCGATAGCCCAGCGGGTAGGGCGCTTGCCTTGCACGCGGCCTGCCTGTGCTGGCCCGGGTTCGATCCTCGGCATACCATATGGTCCCCCGAGCACCGCCAGGAGTCATTCCTGAGTGCAAAGCCAGGAGTAACCCCTGAGCGCCGCCGGATGTGACCCCAAAACCAAGAAAAAAAATACTTTGGCAAAATTTACCTGATCATCCCCAATAACAATGATCTCAGTGAAACAAATTTTTCCTGCTTTCCCCATTTCCAGCCTCTTCATCCAGTATTTACTGACTGACCTGAGAGTCTATTATTTGTGGGATTTGTCAGCCATGGCTCTGCTCTTTGTTCCAACTTCATGATCACTTCTGATTTGGTATGTGAATGTCCTATTGATGAGAAAAAATCAATGCAGGAATGTTTTCTAAGCACCTGAAGGTCACAGTACTTGAAGAACGATAGCAATACAATGCTTAAGAGTTTGCCAATATTGAATTAGCTGTAGGTATATGAAAAAGGGTTCACTGTCAGTAATTTCCAAGGAAATGCAAATCCAAACAACAATGTGATAACAACTAACACCAGTGAGAAAGACAAGAATGAAAAAGACAGGAAAAACACTGGAGTTGGAGGAAATGCAGTGAAAGTGGGACCTTCATTCAGTATTGGTGGGAATGACATCTGGTTTAGTCTCTATGGAAAAAATATGGTGATTCCTCAAGAATGCAGGAGAGGGGCCGGAGCGATAGCCCAGCGGGTAGGGTGTTTGCCTTGCACGCGGCCGGCCTGTGCAGGCCCGGGTTCGATCCCGGCATCCCATATGGTTCCCCGAGCACTGCCAGGAGTAATTCCTGAGTGCAAAGCCAGGAGTAACCCCCTGAGCGTCGCCGGGTGTGACCGAAAGAGAGAGAAAAAAAAAAAAAAAAAGCAGGAGACGGGGACTGGAGACAATTCGGAAAGAATCCGGAAGTGGTCACTGCGCCCCCAGGAACCGCTCCTCGCGGACTACATTTCCCACAATCCCCGGCCCACTCCATCGCGCCTAGCTGCTGTTTTTACTGAATCTGGCTCAGCTGTTTTGCAGCGTTTGGCAGCTGGCTGAAAACGAAAACAAGTTTCTGTTGGAGTTCACCATGGAACTGCCTCTTGGTTCCCAGACAGAGCTAGAAAACCTCCGAGAGGAGTTTGTGGTTGAGAAGGGATTTGACCCAGAGCCTGAGAAATGCTCAGCTGTGTTTCCCAGGAGCCTCCACCTTAGAGAAAGAGGTAAATGCATTCATCTACAGAAACTGAAAATTTTTGTATTTGTGTTAGTCCGGACTCGAGATTCAACCTAATGAATCACGCAATGAGCCAATTGCGATGCAAAAGCAAAGGAGTTTTATTGCTCGCTTGCTGTAGCGGAGCAATAAAATTCTCAAATGACCGTCTAATTCTCAAATGACCGTCAGCATCATCCAAGGGTTCAGGATCCCATACAGAGAAATCTCAGCTTATATACTGTTCCCTACATATATTTTATTACACTGTGGGTACGTAATATACATTGATTGGCACAATTTTATCTGAAAAGGCACAATGTGCCCTATCAGTTTCCCCTTATGTGGCTTGGGCCAGCCATTGTAACCTTGCATTTGGAGGATATATTTAGCTAGCAATTTAGCTACTTGGGTCGGTGGGATCTGACCCTCCTGGAAAGTTCACTTATTTTATAATGGAAAACAGAAACTGAGGCCTATTGTTGTTTCAAAAAGCCTGTAGTGGCAATTTTAGCTAACGCCTGGAGACCATTCTACATTAACTGAAAATTTGTGTTCTTGGAGACCATTCCCCATGGGCTCAACGCTTTGAATTTTTCTCTTACTCACGCTAGGGATGTGCAGTTACAGCCCTCTCAAGGCCTGTTCTGTCCTGAACAGTACTTCTGTCCTCTCCCCTTACATTTTTTTTTTTTTTGTGAAGTAAAACAGATTTTTATTATGGAGGTTTTAGGAAGGGGAAATCGGCGGGAAAGGGAGACAGAGTACACATCTCAAGAGGGGAGATGTGAACAACACGTGCTTCGGGCACACATATGCTCGTTCATGTGGGCTCAAGCAGTACACGGACTCAGGCAACATATGCGCCTCTCCTCACATCTTGCTAAGCTAATTTCAATCACGATCGATCTCACGATCACGATCACGATCTTCCCGTTGATCATCTATTTGCTAGAGCGGGCACCAGTAATATCTCCATATCTCCTGTCTCATGCCGGTAGAGCCAGGGGCATCGGCTTGCTACAGGAACATAAAGAGCCTCAAACCATTATATTAGGTCATGGGAATGACCTAATATAATTGTTACTGGAATTTGGCATATCATATACAACACGAGAAGCTTGCCAGGCTTGTCGAGCGGGAGGCAAACTCTTTTAAACACCTCCAAATAAAGCATTTATTGATGAACCGCGTGCGGCCGCAGCGGCCGCAAGCCGAGCTGTGATGGGCTGGTCTGCTGGGTGGAGTTCTGACGAGAGGGAAGTCCAAAAGTGGAAAATGGCGGCGCCCGTGGAGTGAGGAGCGGTGGTCTGGCTTGTTGTGAGGCTCTGCCAAGGTGGTGGGCCAGGGCTAGAACCCGCCATGCCTCCCGACTGCCTCATGAACGGCTGTGCACAGGGAGAGCAAGGAACAGCTCTGCCCCATGTGTGAGAGTCTCTGGACCAGCATACCTGGGCCGGATTGAGGAAAAAGCTGCGGCAGGGTGGGTGTCGGTGATCCGGGCTGTGATGGGCTGGTCTGCTGGGTGGAGTTCTGATGAGAGGGAAGTCCAGAAGTGGAAAATGGCGGCGCCCGTGGAGTGAGGAGCTGTGGTCCGGCTTGTTGTGAGGCTCTGCCAAGGTGGTGGGCCAGGGCTAGAACCCGCCATGCCTCCCGACTGCCTCATGAACGGCTGTGCACAGGGAGAGCAAGGAACAGCTCTGCCCCAGATTATATATTAAATTATATTGGCTGAAGCGATAGTACAACATAGGGCATTTGCCATGCACATGGCCCACCAGAGTTTGTTCCCTGGCATCCCATATGTTCCCTGAGCACTGCCAGGTGTAATTCCTGAGTGCAGAGATAGGAGAAAACCCTGAGCATTGCCAGGTGTGACCCAATGCAAGATATATCTTATTGAGTGCCTGAGTAGTGGTAGTACAGTGGGTAGGGATGTTGCTTTGCATGCCACAGACCCGGGTTCAATTCCTGGTATTTGATTGAACCTTTGAAACGAAGCACTTCCAAGGATGATCCTTGAGCACAAAACGAAGAGTAAGCACTGAACATCACTGGGTGTTGCCTCCAAACGAAAACAATATCGCTTTAGTAAAGTAAAATAAACTCTCCTAAATACACGGAACTGTCGTGAAGGGAACTTCCAGTCAGATGCACTCTTGGCAGGATCAGTGACCTATGTCCTCAGCATTGTACCCTGAGAAAGTGCCAACCCAGTGCCCATCATTCATCAATTAATCTGAATGAGTGCTGCAGCAATCTTCAGACCCAGTGTGCTTCCCACTGTATATGTCTACTGGGGAAAACCCAACAGCCATCGTTTTCTGTCTTTTAACTGTTAATACAGTATTACATAAATTCACTGAAAGGGTCAGTACTTCCTTATGAATGGACTTTCTGGGCCGGAGCGATAGCCCAGCGGGTAGGGTGTTTGTCTTGTTTGTGGCCGGCCCATGCTGGCTCAGGTTCGATCACCGGCATCCCATATGGTCCCCCGAGCACCACCAGGAGTAATTACTGAGTGAAGAGCCAGGAGAAACGCCTGAGCATTGCCGGGTGTGACCCCCAAAAAAAAAAAGGAATTTTTGTTGATGCTTTGAACCTAGTGGGTGTGGGCTATCATATATTCTGAGTTTACTCTGGGTTTTCAAGAGGTTGCCCTAATCATACTCCCTCAGCTACCCTGTAATTAAATATATATGTATATATCTGTATAAGTATGTATATATTAGTATATATATATGTATATATCAGTATATGTATCTATATATGTATATATCAGGATATATGTATATGTTGGGGATGCCGCTGGGGTCCCCCGACAGTGTCAGGACAGAAGTTCTCTTCTACCTCCGAGGATGCCGGGGAACAGATGAAAACTCACAAGTCCGGCGCCAGTTCCAAAAAAGTCTTTTAATAGTACAAAAGCTCTTCCACAGCTGGGGCCGGAGCTATAGTCCAGCGGGTAGGACATTTACCTTGCACGCAGCAGGCTTGTGCCGGCCGGATCCAATCCCCGGCATCCCATATGGTTTCCCGAGCACTGCCAGGAGTAAGCCCTGAGTGCAGAGCCAGGAGTAGCCCTTGAGCATTGCCGGGTGTGACCCAAAAAGAAAAAAAAAAAAAAAGTAATACATCTTAATTTCATGAGCTTCATGTAATCTAGATGGTACCCACAAGGTCCTTCTAATTTATTATCTGCACCAGGGTGATTCTGAGTATCTTGTTCTCCATATACTGAAAGAGTCACACTTGCCTGCTTGAGAGCAAACTAGTATGATCCTTCCTATAGTCTTCCTATAGTCTCAACGTAGCCAGGGTGGTAGTCTCCTGGTAAATTCTAACTGTCCCACGCTGGGTGCAGCGGATATAAAGAGGAGCTGTGCCCAATCTAGAAAACATAGAAGTCTTAGTAGATGTATAAGTCAGAGTTATTCAGTCAAGGTGACTTCTGTATGTATATTTGTATATATATATATATATAAAAACAAATATGTATGTATTCATGTTGCTTTGCTTTTTCATTTCCCTAATAAAAATTATACATCTCTTTATTTATCTACAGACTGAGAGTTTTTCCTCTTATAGAAATGTACGTCCCACCCCTGAGCATCACCGGGTGTGACCCAAAAAAGAAAAATAAAAAAGAAATGTATGTCCTGTGTTTAGATTCATTCTTCTGTGTCTGATAAAGAATTTTTTTATATTTTATTCTAATACTTTATGTGTTACAGGATTATAATATCAGACTTCTGGGATTTTAAAAGATATAAATAAAAACGATTCCTTTTCAGGGTATAGGATTGCACTATCCATTCTTTCCTTTGATTCTTTATTGTTGCTGCTGTTTTGGAGCCATTCCCAGATTGCTCAGGGCTTACTGTTGGTTTAGAATTTCTCCTGGATAGATTCATAGGACAATATGGAATGCTGGCAATTGAACCAGGGTCATCAGCATGCAAGGCAAGTGCCCAACCCACTCTACTATCAGTCAGGCGTAAGTCCCTAATTTTGGTCCCACTCTGTCAGTCATCACAGTAGAGCTGGAAGGAAAGACAGCGCTTCAAAAACAAGAACAGGGGCTGGAGTGATAGCATAGAGGTAGAGCATTTGTCTTGCATGTGGACGACCTGGGTTCTATCCCGGCATCCCATATGGTCCCCAAGCACTGCCAGGAATAATTCCTGAGTGCAGAGCCAGGAGTAACCCCTGAGCATTGCCGGGGTGACCCAAAAAGCAAAACAAACAAACCCAGAACAGGTTCCTGAGATACGACCCGAGGGATTGCTTTAACATATATATTTTTCCCTTTAGTTTTGTTTTTGGGTTGGTTTTGGGGCAACACACAGTGGTGCTCAGGATTTACCTCCGACTCTGCACTCAGGAATCACTCCTGGTGGGACTCAGGGTACCATAAGAGTATCGGGAATCAGATTCCGGGCCCCAAAGAGGATCTTGTCTTTTTTAAATCTTATTCAGTCTTTGGTATAAAAATGAGCACACTGTAACACACTGCTTTGCAATGAGGCTTCTATCCTTAGATGAAAAAAGTACTGCAGGGGCCGGAGCCATAGCCCAGTGGGTAGGGCATTTGCCTTGCACGTGGCCAATCCAGGTTTGATCCTCGGCATTCCATATGGTCCCCTGAGCACCGCCAGGAATAATTCCTGAGCGAAGAAACAGGAGTAAGCCCTGAGCATTGCTGGGTGTGACTCCCCAAAAAAAAAAAAAAAAAAAAAAAAGTACTGCGAAATTAATTACACTTGAGGAAATAGGAGGTGGCGAAAGCAACAAACAAGGTGTAATTGGAGAAATGGCTGAGAGAAACAAATGAGCCCTGGGGAAAGAGTCTAGCCTTGTAACAAGTTCTTTAACCAATCACTTATGGCGAAAGAACAGGAGGTTCATCAATACACCAGAGGGTCATTTGATTAATACACAGGAAGTTGAGGACTAGGGAGAGCACTTGAAGTGGACAAAGGCTTCAAGACCACCCTTTTTTTTTTTTTTTTGCTTTTTGGGTCATACCTGGCAATGCTTGGGGGTTTCTCCTGACTCTGCACTCAGGAATTACTCCTGGCGGTGCTCGGGGAACCATATGGGATGCCAGGGATTGAACCCGGGCCAGCATGGGCTGGCCGCATGCAAGGCAAATGCCCTACCCGCTGGGCTATCGCTCCGGCCCATCTTTTTTTGGGGGTTGATTTTTTGCTTTTTTTTTTTTTTTTGGCAATGCTCAGAGGTTACTCCTGGCTCTTCACTCAGAAATTACTCCTGGTGGTGCTTTACACATAGAAAAAGAGATCACGTGCACATGGATAAAACGTTTGCTTGCTTAATGGGATAGACACATATAAAAATGGTATTAAAACAATACCTCACACCATTCATAAAAGTAAATTCAGGGGCCAGAGCAATAGCACAGCAGATAAGGCATTTACCTTGCATGCAACCAATCTGGATTGTGTTTAGAAAGGAACCCTCACCTATGTGGTGGACTGTCATCTGCTCAGCCTCTGTGGAAATTGGTATCTCTCTTTTTTTTTCCTTTTTTTGGGTCACACCCAGTGATGCTCAGGGGTTACTCCTGGCTCTTTGCTCAGGAATTATTCCTGGCAGTGCTTTGGGGACCATCTGGGATGCCGGGGATCGAACCCGGGCCGGCACAGGCCGGCCGCGTGGAAGGCAAAGGCCCTACCTGCTGGGCTATCAGTCCTGCCCCAAAATTGGTATCTCTCTCTCTCTAGGAACAGAACGGCAATTTCAACTCACAGTTCTTTTCATATTTGATCATTTGTTTTATGAATATCTTCTCTCATTTAGTTACTTTGCTACATTGAGAATACCACTTGTAATACAATAATTTTGTTTTGCCAAAGTGTTAATTTAGTTAATGGATTGCCTTGTACATCAAAGAAAACCTTTAACAGATTGATGACTTTGTCTCGCCTTGGTATCTGCTGAATTTGAAAATTATTGTGATTCTAGAATATTGTAGTTCTACAATATTATTAAAGCCTCAATGTGGGACTGGAGCGATAACACAGTGGGTAGTGCATTTGCCTTGCACACAGCTGACCTGGGTTCAATCCCCCACATGTGATATGATCCCCCTGAGCAAAAAAAAAAGAAAAAATGAAAAAAAAATGCACTACTGCTCAGTAACAGGCTCTTTGGGCAGGAGACCTGGGTTCTTGGTCTATGATCTTCCTCTTCTGAGCTGGGGATGATGAGGGAGGAGGGTCTCTGTGGTAACAGCCATATATATATATATATATATATATATATATATATATGTGCCAGTGTAGCCCAGAGGCATCTGCTTGCTCCAGGAATATGAAGAGCCTCAAACCATTCATTCAGTGTCTTGACGAAGAAGTCTGACCATCTTGTAGGTGAGCGGCTGTTGGAGGACAGGTTTAGCTATTCTGGGAGTTTTGTTGTTTTGCCTACTCCCAGCAAAATTCTAATGAGACCCCTCTTCTATGTAAACACTGCTAGAGGGTGTGGCAGTTATAGAAGTCACCTTGATTGAATAACTTCTGACTTATACATCTACTAAGACTTCTATGTTTTCTAGATTGGGCACAGCTCCTCTTTATACCCACTGCACCCAGCGTGGGACAGTTAGATTTTTTTTTGCTTTTTGGGTCATACCTGGCTATGCTCAGGGGTTTCTCCTGGCTCTGCACTCAGGAATTACTCCTGGCAGTGCTCAGGGGACCATATGGGATGCCGGGATCAAACCTGGCCGGCACAGGCCGGCTGCGTGCAAGGCAAATGCCCTACTGCTGGGCTATCGCCTCCGGCCCCATGGGACAGTTAGAATTTACCAGGAGACTACCACCCCTGGCTACGCTGAGACTATAGGAAGACTATAGGAAGGATCATACTAGTTTGCTCTAAGCAGGCGATTGTGACCCTTTCAGTACACGAGAACAAGATACTCAGAATCACCCTGGTGCAGATAATAATAAGAAGGACCTTGTGGGTACCATTTAGATTACATGAAGCTCATGAAGTTAAGATGTATTACTTTATACCAGCCCTCTCCAGTGTTTTACATAAGAGATAATCTTGGTAGAAAGGATTAGACCTTGGCATAACCTTTGTTTATACCTGCAATAGGGTGTGGCACTACACTCTGTTTAGAGTTCTTTGTTGACATGACCCTCCCGGTTGGATTACTTTGGTGTATATAAGGGGGCTGACTTGAGGCCCCTTCACCTTTTACCTTTAGGCCTGTTAGCTTTCGGCTTTTTGGCTCCTGTGGCTTTTGGTTCCTCGGCCTTTTGCTTTTGGCTTTTGGCTTTTGCTCTTTGGCCTTTTGCTCCATCTTCTGGGTAGGACTCAGCTCGGGTGAGATCCTCTTTCTTTGGTGGGAGACTTACGCTCTTTTGTATGGTCTAAGTTCGGACCAAAGCTAAAGTTTGTTCATTATATTGGATTGCTGTGGAAGAGCTTTTGTACTATTAAAAGGTTTTTTTGGAACTGCACCGGACTTGTGAGTTTTCATCTGTTCTCCTGGCGTCCTCAAAGGTAGAAGAAAACTTCTGCCCTTACACTGTCGGGGACCCCAGCGGCATTCCCCGACAAGCGGCCACGTGATCTTTTGATGTTCTTTGGGATCCAGTCGGTAACGGCTCTAGCCCAGTGCTCGTCTCCAAATTGTATTACATGCCCAGCCCATCTTATTATCGATGCCTTGGCAAATGAGACAGTGTCCCTGACTCTCGATCGTCAACAGAGCTGGAAACTCTGGACTCCTCTCACTTGAGTAAGGTGTGATATTCCAAGCCTAGTCAGGGAGGGAAGATGGGTTCTACTCCTGGCCTGCAATCCCAATAGAGCCTCACAAGAACCGAGAAGAACCGCCACACCGTGCTAGCAGCATTTTTCATCATCCAGACTGCACAGCTCGTCAGAGACCCACCCTTCAGAGGCAACTATTTCAAGCCCAGGAAGGCTTGAACCGCACATGCAGATACACCAGGCAGAGCTGCTACCAGCTCTCCCTGTTGCATTCCTTGTACTCCACTGACCACAAGGTTCAGGGATAGAGAGCGACTTCCAGCCCGAGCCCACCATCCCAATAGGTCCTCAGAAGAACTCAGAAGAAGCCCCACACCGTGCTAGCAGCGTTTTTCATCATCCGGACTCCAAGGCTCGTCAGAGCTCCACCCAAGAGAGTAAGCCAATCACAAGCCCGGCCCGTCAGATACCCACCCTACAGAGGTAACTATTTCAAGCCCGGGAATGCTAGAACCATGGGTGCAGATACACCAGGCAGAGCTGCTACCAGCTCTCCCTGGTTCATCTGTAAATTACCAAGAATATTCTACTCACCCCTCTCAGAGAGGCCAGCAAGCTACTGAGAGTATACTGCCCGCATAGCACAGCCTGGCAAGCTGTCTGATGTGTATTTGATATGCCAAAACCAGTAAAAACAATGTTTATTCCCCTGACCCTGAAAGAGCTCTAACAACGGCAGCACTAAGAAGGATGAGCAAGGCCCAAAAGAATGGCAGAGAGGCTGATAAAATCTCAGGGCCAAACTAGGCTGCCAAAACGAAGGATTAAAATGACTGTCTGTACTTTCAATGCACATACGCTGGCATCAGAAGCATATATCAAGATATATATGTATATATATATATAATTATTTTGGCTTTTTGGTCACACCTGGCTATGTTGAGGTGTTACTTCAGCTCTGCACTCAGAAATTACTCTTGGCTGTACTTGGGGAACTATAAGGGATACTAGGGATCAGACTGGGTCAGTCATGGGCAAACCAAACACCCTACTCACTGTACTATTGCTCCATCTCCAGGAGTAAATCCTGAGTGCAGTCCAGAAATAACACCTGACTATGGCAGGTATGGTCCAAACAAAACAAAAACAGACCTCTGATTTTTCTGGGTATTCTCAGCCAACATATATAGTCATATATTAGATATATTTAGTATCTCATGGATTTATGGTGTGATTATAAAGAGATTTCATTTTATTATTTATGCAGAAAATGTGGGGGTTGTTTCTTGGATGTAGTAGAAATCAATAGATATGTTGATGGCCCAAAAGAATGGCAGAGAATCTTTCCTAAGATCCAGAGTCTGAAAAGGGTTCCCTTACTCATGTTGAACTTTTGGAAAGGTGGGTGTGTCTGAAGGACAAAGGGAATGTAGGACAGTTCAGTTGTAGGGTTTCATCGTTTCACTGAGGATAAACCTTGCAGATATGAGGCTGGGACTCACCATTTAAATCACTAGTGTGGGTTTGAAGAAACAGTACAGTGAGTAGGACTCATGCATAAAATTCACTGGGGTACTACGCAGACACCCCACTGGATCCCCAAAACCCCCCCAAAGTGGTTCTGAACTCAGGGTCAGGAGGAAGCCAAGAGAAACATCTGGCGGCTCCTTCTACAAATGCAACAACAGCAAAAAGTGAGTCATAAATAAACAGTGAGTGTGACTTCTGTGTCCTTGCTGTGCTGCACATTTGAATGGGCCTGCGGGGACCTGGCTCCAGTACTGCAGACAGTGGTACCCAGTCTGGCTGTCCCCCACGGACCTAATAACCCTGGTTTTTCCTAATATGTGGTGAATATTACAGACCTCTTTTTTTCTTTTTACAAACCTCATTTTGGTCCATGCTCTCCTTAGACGTTACGTGCTCCTTGAATCTGGGAAATTCCTGGGAACATCCTAGGACCAGCAAAAATTGTTAGCTTGAGAAATGAATTATTTTGCTCATCGAACCACAAGATCCCTGTAAGGAAACTCCCTAACTCCAGTTCTTTGCGATGAAACTCCCGCCTTGCTTCACTCCTTGCAGCGTGATAAATGAATGTGCACTATCAATAGTGCCCTTGAAGCCCAGGAATTTGTCCATGACTTCAGGCGCTCTGCCTAGTCCTGACCTTCCTGTGTATTAATCAACCTGACCCGCCTCTGTATTTTTTTTTTCTGTTTGGGTCACGCCCAGCAACTCTCCGGGATTACTCCTGTCTTGTCTGCACTCAGCAATTACTCCTAGCAGTGCTCAGTGACCATATGGGATACCGGGATCTAACCCAGGTCGGCTTTGTGCTAGGCACACGTCCTATCCGCTGTGCTACCATTCTGGCCCCCAACCCCCTCCTATGTAATGATGACGCCTCCTAGTTCTCTCGTCATATGTGATCGGTGAAATGAGCTTGTTACTTTCTCCCCAGGGTTCATCTCTCAGTCATGTCTCCAATTACACCTTGTTTGTTTCTCCTACCACCTCCTAGATCCTCTAGTGTAAATTGATTTCGCAGTGCTTTTTCAACCTAAGGATTGAAACCTCATTGCTAAGGAGTGTGGTCAAGTATGCTCACACACACATCTGAGGTCCCTGTTCTTAATTTTTGAAGCACTGTCTTTCCATCCAGATCTGCCATGATGATTGACAGAGTGAGACCAAAGAATTTAGGGGTTGGACCAGACTGATAGTAGAGTGGGTCAGATGCTTGCCTTGCAGGTTGATGACCCGGGTTTCAATCCCGAGTATCCCATATCACTTGATCATTTGAATCCCCGTTATTCATCTATTTGCTCCATCAGGCATTTCCATTGGACCCTATCACCTGCCAATGTAGCCCAATGGCATCTGGTTGATTCAGGGATATGAAGAGCCTCAAACCGTTCCTTCAGGGTCTTGACAAGGAAGTCTGACCATCTTGTAGGTGGGCGGCCACGTGATCTTTTGATATCCCGTGGGATCCAGTCGGTAATGGCTCTAGTCCAGCGGTTGTCTCCAAATCGCATTACATGTCCAGCCCATCTGATTTCTGATGCCTTGGCAAACGAGACAGCATCCCTGATTCTGGAATAGCGACGGAGGTCAGAACTCCCTATTCCTTCTCTCACTTGAGTGAGGCATGATATTCCAAGCATAGCTCTTTGGATTCCTCTCTGGGAGACCCGAATAGCATTCTCATCCTGATTTCGTAGAGCCCAGGTCTCTGAGGCATATGTTAATGCAGGGAGAACGGTGGAGTCGAAGAGATGTGCCCGGAGCCGGAGGTTCTTTGTCCTTTTAGCTATTTCTTCAATGCCTTTGAAGGCATTCCATGCCGCTCTCTTCCTCCCTGCGCAGCTCAGGTTTTAGGTCATTCATCATGTTGACTTCTCGACCTAGGTACACATAACTGCTGCATTCAGAGATGTTTGTTCCATTGAGAGTGAATGGGGCCTCTGGAACTAGTTCATTTTTCATGAACATAGTTTTCTTTAGATTCAGCTGTAGACCTATCTTTCCACATTCTCGGTCAAAGTCAGCCAGCATTTGTGCCGCTTGGCTAATGTTTGGTGTTATTAGAACGATGTCATCAGCGAGGCGGAGGTGGTGTAATTGGCAACCATCTATCTTCACTCCCATTCCTTCCCATTCTAATTGTCGCATGATGTTCTCGAGGGTGGCGCAGTATCCCATATCATCTTCTGAAATCCTCTCAGAGAAATTCTCAGACAAGAATCATACTGGGGCCGGAGCGATAGCCCAGCGGGTAGGGCGTTTGCCTTGCACACGGCCAACCTGTGCCGGCCCAGGTTCGATCCCCGGCATCCCATATGGTCCCCAGAGCACTGCCAGGAGTAATTCCTGAGTGCAGAGCCAGGAGTAACCCCTGAGCATCGCTGGATGTGACCCAAAAAGCAAAAAAAAAAAAGAATCATCCCTTAGGGGGCCAGAGCGATAGCCCAGAGGGTAGGGCATTTGCCTTGCATACGGCGGGCCCATGTTCAATCCCTGGCATCCCATATGGTCCCCAAGCACCGCCAGGAGCACTTCGTGAGTGCAGAGCCAGGAGAAACCCCTGAGCATTGCCGGTGTGACCCAAAAAAGCAAAAAAAAAAAAAAATCATCCCTGAGCATTGCTGGGAGTGGCCCCCAAAACAGCAACAAAAAAGAATAAAAAGAAAGAAAAGAGTGAAACCCATCCCCTAAAATTTAATTGTTCCTTTTTTATTTAATTAATAGTAATATTTATTTTATTTTATCTATTTTTTGTTGGTAATCAGTGGCTGTTTATTTATTTTTTTAAATTATTATTATTATACCACCGTGAGATACACAATTACAAGGATGTTCACAGTTGGGTCTCTGTCATACAATGTTCCAGCACCCAGCCCTCCACCAGTGCCCCACTCCCACCACCAATGTCCCAAAGCTCCCTCCCACCCAACCCCAGCCTGCCCCTATAGCAGGCACCTTATCTTTCTCTCTTTTTTTTCCTTTTGCTTTTTGGGTCAAACCTGGAAATGCTCAGGGGTTACTCCTGGCTCTGCACCCAGGAATTACTCCTGGCGGTGCTCAGGGGACCATATGGGATGCCAGGGATTGAACCCGGGTTAGCCTCTTGCAAGGCAAATGCTCTACCCGCTGGACTATTGCTCCTGCCCCTATCTCTGTATTTCTCTCTCTCTTCTTTTTACACTTTGTGACTTGCCTTATGGTTTATGATGCAAGTATCTATGTGTATATTCAGTAGTGAGTCCTAGTGTGACATTATAGTTCCTCATTCCCCATCAACCTCCCCAGTTTGTTACAACTACAATGATCATTATGGTGTACAGATGTGAAAGGTCCTGGAAAGGACCTGGTCCTAGCCTATGTTGTTATCTAAGCCTCTTGCGCGGCGCGCACCGTTGCAGCTGTGCATCTGGTCTGTCCCTTGTCTGGTTCATCTGGTTGCAGAGACTGCGAGCCTGTAGCCACACCCACCAGCGTGCAGAGGGAGGAGCCCAAGTCCCCGCTCCAATTCCAGCCAGCACAGCTTCCCCCGCACATGACTGCTTTACCCTAGGAGCTATGTTGGACTCGTCCAGGGACGAGCCAATTCCTCACAGACTCCATTGTCTCTTCCATGTGGACTAGGCAGCGCAGCTGTGAATCTGGTCTGTCTCTTGTCTGGTTCATCTAGTTGGAGAGGCTGGGAGCTCATAGTCATGCCCAAGGCATAGAGAGGGAGGAGCCCAAATCCCCGCTCCAATTCCAGCAAGCATGGCTTCCCCCCCACATGACTGCTTTACCCTAGGAGCTACTTTGGTCTGTTTTGTCTGTTTTGCTTTGGGGACACACCTGGGGTCTTTTTTGTCTGCTTTGCTTTTTTTGGGGTCTTTTGTCTGTTTTGCTTTGGGGACACACCTGACAGTGCTCAGGGGTTAATCCTCCCTCTGCACTCAGGGCTCTTTCCTTGTATGGGGCAGGACACTGAACTCATGTTAGCCTTATGTACTCTCACTCTGGCCCCTCCTGTAATGAGCACTACCTGCTACATATTCTCCCTCCCTCCCCCCTCTCTCTTTTCCTCACGTTTCTTTTCATTCACATCTGGAAATGCTCACGGGTTACTCGTGACCCTCAGAAATGACTCCTGGCAATGCAAACATGCTACCCACTTACTATACTATAGCTCCATCTCTCTCTACTTGTAAACAAAACTATTTGACTTTGTCGGAAGCTATTTTATTTGTTGGAAATTCTGTTCTGTGAGGGATTCTGTGATGAATCAGGGAAACATGGGCAAAGGACACAGCAGACTTTTTGTGTTCTGGCAATGAGCCTGTCAGTCCAGTGTGGAGCTACAGTTTTCTGAATACCTGGGGGGTGGAGTTCAAGGCCAGGCTTATAGAACATTAGATGTAGTGTCATGGCTACGTTGGGCGCAGGTTGGGCCATAGCCTCCATAACAGGAGCTCAGGATGGACATTTTTAGTCCTAGTCCCCAACCCTGTCCCAGGTACTGACCCAAGGGGGTCAAACAGGAAGGCAGGAGAGTTCTATGGGGCCTTCTGCTGTTCTATGGGGCCTTCGCCCTGGCTCAACCAGGGACATCAACACATCGACCACCAACATCAGCCACCAGATCTCCTCTCTACCTCTGAGATGTGATTCCTTGCCCTCCTCTCTTAGGCCCCTCACCTCTGTCCCAAGTAGAGCACACACACACACACACACACACACACACACACACACAATTTCCAGTTCAGCTGAAGGTGGTGGATGGGAGAATGGTCAGAAGTTCAAGGCTCCACTGTTAGCTAAGAGCCACTCTCTGCAAAGCATGAGACCTGCCTGTCATTGGAACTCTACCCTATGATTCCCCTTCCGGAAAATGGGAAAGTTAAACCAAATAATGGAAAGAATTTTCCAGGCCTCCAGATGTTTATGCAAGCCCCAAGTATGCGTGTATTCATACCAGCTGACCTTGGGTGAGTGAGAACTCAGTTTCATACATTTATGACCTATAGCATGGTGGGTAAGACACTTGCTGGCATGAAATGAACCCAAGTTCAATCCCTAACATGCATTAGGGTTCCCTAAAAATTGCCAAGAATAATTCCTGAGGGTAGAGCCATGATGCTCTCCAGTCAAATATTTCCAAGACGATGGAATAAAACACCTTGGAATAGATCAAATGAATAAAGCAAATATTGAGACTGGTATAGTACAGCAGGTAGGAGTTTGTCTTGAGCTCAGCTGACCCAGGTTTGACCCCCAGAATCCCATATGGTCCCCAAGCACCGCCAGGAGTAATACCTGAGTGCAGAGCCAGGAGTAAGCCCCTGAGCATTGCCGAGAGTGGCCCAGAGTCAAATAAGTAAAATAAAGCAAATTCTTTGTTCTTTTTATAATAAAAACAAGGCAAATAAAGGTGAATGAAGCAAAATCCCATTTTATCTTTCTGTGATATGTCAACAAAATTAAAAGCACAAGTTTGTAAAAAACAAACATCCATTTTCTTTTCTTCTTCTCTTTTCCTTTTGGGTCACACCCAGCAATGCTCAGAGGTAATTAATTCCTGGCTGTGCACCCGGAATGACTCCAGGTAGTACTGGGGCGGGGTCATATGGGTTGCCAGAGCTTGAACTGGCAATTTTATAGCAGATCAATTAATCAAATGTATGAGTGTGTGCACGCGTGTGTGGCGGTCACCCATTGTTTGCAGTTAATTTGTCTTATCTGTGTGAAACATTGAAGTGTTAGAACCAAGTTGGAATCAGAAACAAATTGTTAAGCTAGGGATAGGCAATGTGTTCTAAACTGAGTGTTGAGCATGAGGAGAAATTGACATGCTCAATCTAGTTCATATGGTAAAAGTAGGTAAGAGGTCTAATTGTAAAACCTTTTAAGGGTTCCTGATCCCTGAAATTCTCTCAGCTCCAGAACTTATGCTGTTTAGAAAGGGTGGG
>JAJIBD010004487.1:0-59811 GCA_021461705.1 Cryptotis parvus | reverse complement strand
CATTTGACCCTATGATGATGACCTCTATGTATATGTATTGCAGTCCACAATTTGTAAGGGAGAGAGAGAGTAAGAGAGAGAAGAGATAAATAACCTGCCATGGAGGCAGGCTTGGGGAGGGGAGGGAATTGGGAACATTGGTGGTGGGAAATGGGCAGTGGTGGAGGAATGGGTGCTGGACCACTGTGTGGCGAAACCCAAACATGAACATTTTTATTTGTTTATCTCATGGTGGTATAATAAAATATATTAATAAAATAAAATATGTAGAGTCATCCCCTGAGGACTCCATTAATACTGTTGCCCCGGTGCTAATGCTAACCTTAAGGACACATTTTTGTTTGCCTTATCCCCAGACATCAACCTCCTGGAGTGATACTCAGCCCAGCCCCAGTCTCATCAACCCTACAATGTGACATGGCAAATCTACAATCCAGTGACTGGATAAATTGTGTTGAAATCTCCAACCTGACAAGTGCGACCTCCTGGTTTTCCATCCTGACCCTGGACATGTATGATTTGGTTGGAACAAGGATGGCCAGGAAACCCCAGGCAAATTGTTTTTCCATTGCCAATCTCATTGCTATAAAGACTACCCTTTTATGTGTTCCAGGACATAAAAGGTAAAAAAAGGGAATCTGGGGGTTTTTATTGTAAAAGCATGGGGGTGTGGAACCACAGATATAGGTATTGGTTATCCGGAAAAATAAAAGATTTTATTCAGGTGAAAAAGGGAGAAAAACAAGTGGGATGAATGGGGGAGGCATCCTGTGGGGATTATGACTCTATAAAAGAATATGAGGATTTGGGGCATCTAGGGCAGTCTATCCTGGATTTGGAAAAGTGTTAGTTCCCTGTCAGAGGTGGTTTTGCAAAATAGGTGAGGGGTTGGATCTCTGTTGCTTGGGGGGGGGGTTGTCGGTGGAGTGGCTGTGCACCACTTTGGGTGAGAGATGTTGTTGTTATGCTGACCATAATGGAATTGCAGAAGATTCTGTAAAAAAGGGTCATGGAGGGAATAGGGAGGAAAAAAAGACCAAACACTTGGTTTCAGAATTGTTTTAATTCTTCCCCCTGGCTGACCACGTTAATGTCAGCACCAGAGGAACTACCTGTTATCCTGATGCTAATCTTGCTCTTTGGGCCTTGCATTTTCAATCAAATTATTTAAAGCTGTGGTTATGATCAGTTAGGCTGTGGGTGGTATCGCCAAAAACCCAGCCCAAGGATAACACGTGGATCCATATGGCTATGGAAGGTTTTCCGAAGGGCACTATGTAAGGGCAGCTGCCAAACCAGTGTCCCATGATGGGTATGTCCTCTTCAGGGAAAGGCAACCTAAGGCAGGCTTAGCCCCAATGCCCTTACATAAACTTATATGGCTAGCCATCTGAAGCTGCCTCCATTTTTTTTTTAAAAGGGGGGAGATGTTGGATTTGAGAAGCTAGTCTTGAGGCCTGGCACTTTTCCCACCCCCGGTGCCCTGGGGCAGGACCCAGCGGTGAGCCTGAGCCCTGTTCTCAGGGTCCTGGAGCTTTTGGAAGCTCAAATGTTTACACCCATGTAAAAACACCTGTGCTTATCCAAGATAACTGGAGACTGGCAGGCAAATGTTATGCATGTAAGGTGAGGCAAGATTTACCTGGTATTCTGACCACAGAAATATGTAAATTGTTACTTGTAATTACTAAGTGACTTGTGCTTGTACCCCCTACCCAAAAATTGTATAAAAAGCTTAAACTGTGCTCAGTAAAACAGGGACCGCTATCCAGAACCCCCTGCTGTGTTGGTGTCTTCTTTTCCTTCTGCAGCCTTCACAAGGCAGTAACTTCTCCCAATTCCTTCCCTCTCCTTCGCAGGGGTTGAAGTCCAGCAAGATCTAGGTCTCCCTCATTCGTGCTTGGAGGTTGCTGGAGTCCCCAAACAGCAGGCCACTGGGATTCTCCCAGTAAAGCTATCCAGCAGGCCCCCTCTTTCTCTCTTCTCCCTCTATTATAAACTGTCTCTTTCTCCAAGAACTTTCAAGACTCTCTCCAAACTATCTCCAAATACTACCCTTGGGCAAGCCCAGGCTGTCTGTTCCTCTAACTCCTATCCTGCCTGGCTAAGGGACCCATTTTCAACTGACTAACTTAATTGTTTTTCCAACTGTTAAATATACTCTTAATTAGGATATCAGTGGCCCACTTCTTTAACTCTTAAAGGGAATCCTAACAATGGTTGTGCTGTTTCTCGTGAAAATTTTTATTTTCATTTGTATGAGTTGTCTCCTGGCCCACTTGAATGGTCACATTGAAACCTAGTGCCCTTTCTGCTGCAGTTGAGCTGCTGGGCCCAGAGCCACTGATCCCTCTCTAGCCTACATGACCATCCAGCTTTTCTTTGGCCCTCATTTGTGTTAAAGACTCTGAATTGGTGTCGTTTTTATGCTATCCATGGCCTATAACATGATTCTAAATCTATCTACTGATATTAACAGGATATTTTTAAGTGTATTCTGGAGTCAGAGCAATGTTATTGCAGGTGGGGCTATGCCTTGCACGCAGCTGACCTGGGTTTGATCCTTGGCATCCTACATGAAAAAATGTTCATGGTCCACTAGCCAACAACCCCCCCCCACACACACACAAAGTGGATTTTTTTCTTTGTAAAAACTCGACCTATTCATTATGCATGACATTTATACCGCACGGCAGAGCCTGGCAAGCTACCCGTGTGGTATTTGATATGCCAGATACCAGTAACAATTATAGACCTCATTCCAATGACCTAATGGAATGGTTTGAGGCTCTTTATGTTTCTGGAGCAAGCAGGTGCCCTTGGGCTCTACTTGCATGAGACAGGTCATATGGAGATGTTACTGGTGCCCGCTCGAGCAAATCGATGATGAACGGAAAGACAGTGAGACAGTGATACAGTGACATTTATAACCTCAGAGCTCCATCCAAGAGAGAACCTGATCTTCCCCCTTTAAGTTTCATCAGTAAATGCTCGGTTTGAGAGCCTTCTATTGAGATTATACCACCTACACGGTAAAGCCTGGTAAGCTACTGTGTTTTATTTACTTTATATGCCAAATACTTGTAACTATTATGGACCTCAATTCCACAACCTGAAGAATGATTTTGGGCTCCTCCTGTCCCTGTAGCAAGTAGATGCCCTTGGGTTGCACTTGCTTATGACAGGACTAATGGAGATGTTACTAGTGCCCACTCGAGCAAATCGATAAACAATGGGAAGACAGACATACATTTATAACCTAGGTAAAGAGATCTTTTCTTTCAGTGGAATCTTTTTAAATTTCAGCATTATAAATCTGTGTTCCTAGATCTGGCACTTCCCTTATTTGTGTCCTTGAGACATTTAGAAATTGGATTCAATGCTATATGAATTTGCAAGCACTTCTCAGAAAAGTACTGTGCTTTGGGCAGGGAAAGGCTGCTTTTAAGGAAGCCACGATGGAAAGAATTCTATAATGGCACAGCAAGGATTTGCAAGTCAAATGTGTGAGCACAAGGGAAACACATCGTGGAGCATGCAGTTGTCTGCATGAGTCTCTGAGCAATGCGGCAATAACACCTGTCTAATGAGGGCAGAGCTGTACCAGCAAAGGTCATGTATATATGTATATATATGTGTATATATGTGTATATATATATATATATATATATGTATATATGTATATATGCATATATGCATAAATGTATGTATGTATATATATATTTTTGAAATTTTTATTATGCGATCATGAGATATACAATTATGAAGATGTTGTTCATGATTGGGTTTCGGCATACAGTTTTCCAGCACCCATCCCTCCACAAGTGCACATTTCCCACCATCAATGTCCCCAGATTCCCTCCCTCCTCAGCCAGGCTGCTTCTATGGGAGGCACTTTCCCTTCTCTCTCTCTCTCTCTCTCTCTTGCTCTTGTTCTCACTCTTGCTCTTGCTCTCTGCTTTATCTTACATATTGTGGCCTGAAATGCATACATTTAGGTGCTATGTATATCCCTTTGCCCATATTCAATGCTCAGTCCTAGTCTGCCATTACCATTTCCAACAATTATTATACACTTCTTTTTCTTCCCTAACCTCTGACTCCCACACACTTGTGGTAGTTTCCAACCATTGATAAGACCTCCTGGTCCATGTTTTGCCTGGTCTTGGATATTAGTATCATACTAATTTTTATATCCCACAAATGATTGCAGTCATTCTATATCTATCTTTTTCCCTCTGAAAAAGGAAATGCTGAGTGTCTAATTCCACTCAGCATGATATCCTCCATGTCTATTCGTTTATAGGCAAATTCCATGACTTCGTTTTCCTAACAGCTGCATCCATTGTGTAGATGTACCAAATTTTCTTTATCCAGTTATCAGTTCTCGGGCACTCTGGTTGTTTCCAAATTCTGGCTATAGTGAATAGTGCTGCTATGAACATAAGAAGTGCAGATGGTCATTCTGCTGTGTGTTTTTGAGTCTTCAGGGTGTAGTTCCAAAGCGATATTGCTTGGTCAAATGGGAACTAAGTTTCTAGTTTTTGAAGGAATATCCATATTGTTTTCCAAAAAGGCTAAACCAGTCAGCATTCCTACAAACAGTGGATGAGAGTCCCTTTTCCCCCACATCCATGCCAGCACTGGTTGTTTTTGCTCTTTCGGACATGTACCAGTCTCTGTGGTGTAAGATGGCATCTCATTGTTGTTTTCACTTATATCTCCCTGATGATTAGTGATAAAGAGCATTTTTCATATGCCTTTTGACCATTTGAATTTCTTCTTTGAGGAAGTTTCTGTTTATCTCCAAAATTTTTTATAGCAGTTGGATGTTTTCTTTTTGTAAAATTTTACTAGTGCCTTATATATCTTGAATGCTAGCCGTTATCAAATCGGCATTGGTCGAATATTCTTTCGAGCTGTCTTTGTATCTTGGTCATCATTTCTTTTGAGATGCAAAAGCTTTTTAGTTTCATGTAGTCCTATAGGTTTTTCTTTTCTTTCACTTGCCTTGTTAGTGGTGTCTCATCTTTGAAAATGAAGCCTTTAGATTCAATATCATAGAGGATTTTGCCTATGATTTCTTCCCTGTATCTCATGGATTCAAGCCTGAAATGGAGATCTTTAATCCATTTTGATCTGACTTTTGTGCATGGCATTAGACACAGTCTGTGTTCATTTTTACATGTAGCTGCTCAGTTTTCCCAGCACCATTTGTTTAAGAGGATTCCCTTGCTTCACTTCATATTTTTTGGCTACTTTACCAAAGATTGAATGATCATATATTTGAGGGTGTTTGTCAGGATGTTCAAACTCTATTCTATAGGTCCACTGATCTGTTTATACTCCAATACCATGCTGGTTTAATTACTACCACTTTTTAGTACAGTTTGAAGTTGGGAAGGATGATGCTTCCTATTTTCTTTTCCTCAAGATTGCTTTGTCTATACATGGGGCTTCCTTGTTTCATACGAATTTCAGGAGTGTTTGGTCAATTTCTTTGAAAACTGTCATGGGTATTATTATAGGGACTGCTTTGAACTGCACAATGCTTTAGGGAGTATTGCGATTTCAAAAGTTGATTCCCCCAGAGCAGGGTATGTGTTTCCATTTCCTCATGTTCTCCTTAATTTCTTTACAACCTTAGTTAAGCTAATCGATTTCTTCTCTTTTGTTATTTGCATATAGTAAAACCACAGATTTGGGATTATTTATTTTATAGCCTTCCACTCTACTATACATATCTATTGTTTCTAGAAGCTTTTTGGTGGAGAGTTTAGGATTCTCTAGGTATAATATCATGTTATCTGCAAATAGTGATAATTGGGCTTCTTTTCCTATCTGGATACCGTTAATGTCTTTTTATTCCCTAATTGCTATGGAAAGTACTTCTAGCTCTATGTTGAATGAGTGGTGAAAATGGAAAACCTTGTCTTGACTCTGATCTTAGGGGTAATACTTTTATTTTTCCCCATTAAAAATAATGCTTGCAGTGGGCTTGTGATAGATGGCTTCCACTATATTGAGGAAAGTTCCTTCATTTATCATTTTTGGAGAGTTTTTATCATGAAACTGAGTTGGATCTTTTCAAATGCTTTCTCTGAAACTATTGAAATGATAATATTGTGTTTAATTGTTCTGCACTCAGTAATTACTTCTGGTAGTGCTTGGGAGACCATAAGAAATGCTGGGGATCAAACCCCAGCCAGAGGATTTTAAAGTAAAAGCCCTACCTGCTGTACCTTCATTCTGGCCTCTAGGTTCTATATTTTTTCTATATTTACTCATTTATTCTTTACAACAAGCCATTGAAAAAGATATAATTACTCCATCTTGCAGGTGAGAAAACTCCTCAACAACTTGTACAGGACTGTATAAAAAGGAATTATAAGGCTGTCACAAATTCACAGTTGCATACAGACTCTATTGTTACCCCTGCTAATTTTATGCTATTGCACATGTGATCACAGGGTCTTCAACCAACTAAGACATTAATCTACCCAGCCTCGTGTCAATGCCTAGTAGTATGGCAGCTAATCCCTCGACTTTTTTTAAACCCTAGTTTTTATAAATACTTTACAGAGTACTCACTAGATTCAAATTTCCCATTTTTAAATTTTTTAGTTTTTTTTATTATACCACCCCTGAGATATGCAATTACAAAGATGTTCATGTTTGGGTTTCAGTCATACAGTGTTCCAGCATTCATCTCTCCACCAGTGCCCATTTCCCACCACCATTGTCCTATGATTCCCTCACCTCTCCCCTATCCTGCCTCTATGGCAGGCACTTTGCCTCCTCTCTCTCTCTCTCTCTCTCTCTCTCTCTCTCTCTCTCCCACTTCTCTTACACATTGTGGCTTGCAATACATACATTTAGAGGTTATCATGTTTAGCCCTTTGCCTATATTCATTGCTCAGTTCTAGGCTGGTATTTTATCATTTCCAACAATTATTAGCACATTATTCCCTTCTTTGTCTTACCTAACCTCTGACTTCCACACACTTGTGATAGGTTCCACACACTTACAAGGCCTCCTGATCTTATAAGGCCTCCTGATCCATGTTTTGCCAAGCCTTGGACATTGGTATTATACTATTTTTTAAAAAATTTTTAATTATACCACTGTGCAATATACAATTAAAAAGATGTTCATGACTTGGTTTCAGTCATACATTTTTCCAGCACCCGTCCCTCCACCAGAGCCCTATTACCACCAATGTCCCCCAAATTCCCTCCCCCATTTCACAGTCTGTGTCTATAGGAGGTATTATTCCTCTTCTTATCTCTTGTTTCTCTCTCTCTCTATCTCTATCTCTCTATCTTTCTCTTAGGTCCTTATAGGTCTGAAATCTAATCATAAATGACACAGTTCTGTTCATTACGGTTATGGTTTCTTTGTCAGAAAATATAACATAAATTGATATCAGTATAATAGCAATGTTGAATATATTACATATTGTTTGCTATATAATATTGATCTGAAGAAGGGACAACAGAATAAGAAAAAAAATTGGATGAGCTGTAGGAAAACATTTTTTAAGACATCAACAAGATAACTGTCCCTTTTAGGTATCTGCATGAGTTTCTGCTTAATGTTGCCTGTCCACTGCCACTTTGTGTATCATTAACCACCAGAGTTACCCCTACACTCAATTAACACACATAACTCATGCATTCGTCTAGAGGCTAATATGTCTGTAGCTACTTTTGCCTATCAAAATATCAGAAAGTTAACACTGTAAAGAAGCTTAATCAAAAACAAAAGTCAAAATCATCACCATGGCAGTTGCTACAGTAATGATTTCTATTTATATCCAATGGTCCTTGAGCTTCAGGTCTGTTTGATCCTTTCTGTCCGAGCTGCTTCCCTTTAGATCATTTGAGACTGTAGTTTACTCCTTTTATCCCTTTCTTATCTGGTTTTTAATAAGTGCTTCAATATTTAAACATTTTCAAATATTTTTCATTGCCTCTAGAATTTTAAGTCTCTTCTCTACGTTCCTAGGGATGTAGGCCACAGGTTGGTATGTTCTTCTGTTCCCAAAGCACTATCTTGATTCTGTCTCCTAAGAATTTGTTGTTCAAATTTGTTGTGGAAACTGTCATAAAATTAGACATGAGGTAGTAAACTTCTTTCCCAAGTGTTTCTGAAGATTTACTTCATAATTCTCCACATTACTATAAGACTTCTAAATACAAGATGCACTTCATATGAATTTTTATTCCTTCTTAATACAACTATTTTTTAATACATTCCTTAAATAGACATATTTTATATATTTCTTGAATAATACATACAGGATAAAATGTGAATCTTGGTGGATACAAAGAAAACCAAACCAAGATTCTTCCTTTGGATAGAGATGCTGAGTTCAGGACATCTTTATAGTTCCAAGGAAAATGTGTGTCTGAAAATCTAAGTAATAACTTACAAGTCCCAAGCTCAAAGTTTGAGTAAAATAGACAAGAAAGCATAAGTTACAGAATTATTTCAGTTAAATGTAGAACAAATCTTTATTAATGTCAGATATGTGAGAGAGAGAAAGTAGTCGAAGGCAATGCTAATATTTCCAGTGTAGTTTGTAGATGAAGGAGATGTCCTTGGTAGAGTCAGAATAAAAATAGAGTGTCTCCTCCTTCCTGAGCATACACACATACTCACACTGGTGCCTTGAAACAGTTGCTCTGCCCTGAACTCAGTGTAAGGTGATTTCATCTTGGTCCCTAGCAAAGAAAATTTATTCCTGGAAATCCTAATAGGATTTCATTATAGCATTATTTTTCACTCACAAGATTGTGTAACGTGTGAAATATGAGAGTGATAAGTTAAGTTCCAGATCATTTTCCTGTCTTATAAATTAACCCAGACACATAAAATATGAAATAAATTTTGGTGAGTATAGGAAGCCAAATTAAGGAGACTTAAGAATGAAAATTAGGGAACCAGAGCAATAGCACAGTGAGTAAGGTGTTTGCCTTGCACGCAACTGACCTGGGTTCCATTCCCTGACATCGCTCAAGTGAAAAGCCTGAGCACTTCCAGGATTAATTCTTGAGAGAAGAGCCAGGAGTAACCCCTGAGTGTTGCCAGGTGTGACCCAAAAAGCAAAAAAAAAGAATGAAAATTAGAATACGCAATGTGTTCTGTATATTGATCACAAATTTATTTAGGCTTATATTTGCTCTACTCAAGAGACTTTACTAAAGTCTATTGATAGTAGAATGAACTAATTAAAAGGACTGGGCAGATAAGGTTTCAAGAAGGATAGCAGATATTTCTGGACTTCTCAGCAAGATACCTGGAACAATTCTGTTTCCAGCATGGCCATTTTTGACCTTCTCTTTTAGTTCTTGGAAAAATAAATACAGCAGGTAAGAATGGAGAGAGAGCCAGCAGGGGACAAGGCTGTGCCAGGTTCCAGACCCTCAGGAGGTCACATTACCCTTTGAAGAGCTGGGCTCCAATTTTATTCCATGTAACCTCTAAGGAACTTGAGTTTCCTGATTTATATTAAACAGCAAGAGATGGTGTGGGCTGCAGTGGGCAAATTCTCATCTCTGACTCATCTACTGCCTTTTTTTTTTCTTAGCAAAATTGTTCATCTGAAACTGGATTATCTTTTCTAAACTCGTTTTCCTTTCATTGATGGCTCTTTTACTACATTTCAGTTGTGCCTGGATTTTTATTTGCTTAGATAAAATATCTGCCTACTGCTATAGAGTAGTATATACTACTTGAATGACTGAAAGCAAAGACAAAACTCTTTGCTTGAATGGCTCCTTTTAGACAAAGATTCTCTAGTGTGTAAAGATAAGGTGGTCTTCTGCTGTCCCAATTCAAAAAATGACTGCTTTAGCACCTTTCTCAACCTGAAGAATTCATGTTTTATTTCAGCTAAGTAGATATTTTCAGACACACATAGGCAGCAAGAACTACCCTCACAGCTTCAGAGTAAGAGATAGGAAGGCAACTTGACTGTTTTTCAAGACTAGATCTTTGGGGATGTAATGATAGAATAATGGATAGGGTGCTTTCCTTGCACATGGCTAATCCAGATTTGCTCCCTGGCACCACATGTTATCCCAACCTTCCAGTAGTGATTCTAAGCAAAGAGCCAGGTGAAAAGCCTGAGCACCACCAGGTGTGACCCCAAAACACAGAACAAAACAAAAATTACTAAACCTTTGGCTACTCACTCTCCTGTGACCTTTGTCTTCATCTCAACTTTCTTGATGTGAAACAGGAATAAATACGAAATGATTTGTGAGAATCACTGTGACACAAAAATGTTCCCTGTGCTCCTAGTTGTATTCCATGTTCTAGAAATAGACATCTCAAGCACAAGTAAGGTCTTGGAGAGCATTTGGCAAGATTGTGGAGAAATGTCCATGATCGACTAGATCAAGTTTTAATCCTTTAAAAGTGTGTGGTGTTGTGTGACTAAACTATTCCTAATTAATTTACTTTCCGGTGTTGCAGATGAAAGTGGACATTTTATTTCAAAAGTCTTTTTCAAATAGGATGATCAAAGGGGTCATTTTTCAAGTCCTTTATGACTCCATACCTTGTAGTGACAGTCTCCTGTCATGGCCTGTGACTTTCTGTGCTATATGAAGATGCACAAAGTCCTTTCTCATGCTTCCATTTCCCTATCCCTTCTACTATTTATTCTGTGGACAAAAATAGCCAATCATGCATTCATTTACTTCTTTATTCAACAGGAATTTGAGGAATTACCTCTATGTTCCAGTGTCCTAGAAACAGGCTTTAGTGATAAGCAAGATAGACAAACTTTCTTCTACTCATGCTGTCATTGTAATGACCTCTGATTAGTGGACACATTCTCTGGACATGAGAAGAATCATTAAACCAAGCTAGAACTTGCAAGGCAGTTTTATTTCTCCAAGTCAGGGGGTAAACAAGTCATTAGACTTGCAAAGTCAATACAAGAAGAAAACAGCCAACCCCATCAAAATAAATGAACAAAAACTTCAACAAAGAAGAAGTTTGAATGGCCAAAAAGCATATGAAAAAATACTCATTATCACTAATCATCAAAGAAATGCAAATTAATACAACTATGAGATATCTCACACCACAGAAATTGGCACATATTCAAAAGAGCAAGAACTGTCATGGACTTGGGGAGGAAGGGACTCTCATCATTGTTGTGTGAATATCACTGGTACAGTCTTTTTGGAAAACAATATGGACATTCATCTGAAACCTATAAACTTAGTTCCCATTTGACCCAGCCATACCACTCCCAGGAATATACCCTGGGAAGCCAAAACACACAGCAGAAACACCATCTGTACTTCTATGTTTATAGCAGCACTATTCACTGTCAGGGATGCCTCCAGGGTCCCCAACAGTGCCAGGAAGCAAGTTCTCTTCTACCTTCGGCCGGCAGGGAATGGATGAAAACTCAGGAATCTGATGCAGTTTTAAAAGGCTTTACTTATCACAGGTTCAGGCATACAAATCAGCAATAGGAAAAAAAACGGTGCTTAGGATTCCCGGCTAGAACCCCAGCCACGTGTAGGCCAAGATGGTGGTCACCACATGTAAAGGCCCTGTAAAGAGGAGACAAAGACAAGACTCCCAAGAAGAGTGCAAGCCCAAAAAAGAGAGCCAAAAAGAGAGAGAGAGGAAGCAGGCTGGTTTTATACCCATGCAACTCAGACCTTCCACTATTATGGGTAGTAGGAAGGGTCAAATGCCCTTAGGTAATTTCTTCCAGCATCTCACCTAGGCCCTATTATATGCTAATGTTTTGGGCCAAGATCTGCCTGGAAATGCCTTTATAGGGTAGAGAAGGGGGTTTCTGAGATGGCATGTCTCTGTACCAAAGACTAATGCTAATACCAGTTAAATATTTCTCCAAGGCTTCAGAAGAGTCTCATCTACTTCACGGTGGTTTTGTATTTTAGTTGCCTTTGAGTTATCAGGGAGCCATGCTTGCTTGCTTGGAGGCAAACAGCATTTCTCTCTCAGCCTAATCACTTAGAGATCCAACATGGCCAGGCAAATATGCTGGTAAGATCTAGCTAGTCCCACTATGATTGTGGTAGCATGAGAGAATATTTATACCAGCCAGTACAGAATACATGGTCAGATAAACTGCCACATATAAACTACCCCCCTATCTACAAAGTGATCTGCAGGAGGCAATACAGGGCAGATGCAGAGGCTTTTAGGCTTTTAGGTGTCCTGCAACAATTCACAATAGCCAGAATCTGGAAACAACCTGAGTGCATGAGAACAGATGAGTGGATAAAGAAACTGTGGTACATCTACACAATGGAATACTATGCAGCTGTTAGGAAAAATGAAGTTATGGAATTTTCCTATAAATGGATGGACATAGAGAGGATCATGCTAAGTGAAAATAAATAGAGGGGAAAGGAAAGATATAGAAGGGCTGCATTTTTTGTGGAATATAAAAAAATAGTATGACACCAATATCCAAACCAGGCTAAACATGGATCAGGAGGTCTTGTCAGTGGGTGGAATCTACTTAAACTGTGTGGAAGTCAGAGGTTTGGTAAGACAGAAAGGGATAGTGCACTAATAATTGTTGGAAATGATAATACCAGCCTAGAACTAAGCATTGAATGTAGGCGAAGTTGCTCGTGTCGTATTTGATATGCCAAATACCAGTAACATTTATATTAGGTCATGGGAATGACCTAATATAATGGTTTGAGGCTCTTTATGTTCCTGGAGCAAGCGGATGCCTTTGGGTTCTACTAGCATGAGACAGGACATATGGAGATATTACTGGTGCCCGCCTAGCAAATAGATGATCAACGGGAAGATAGTGATATATATATATATAATAACCTCTAATTATATGTATTGCATGCCACAAATGTCTAAGAGAAGGAAGAGAGAAGAGAGAGAAAAGAGAGAGAAAAAGAAAAAGTGCCTGCCATAGAGGCAGGCTGGGGAGGAAGGAGGGAATCAGGAAACAGTGGTGGTGGAAAATGTGCACTTGAGGAGGGATGGGTGCTGGAACACTGTATGACTGAAACTCAAACATGATCAACTTTGTAATTGTATATCTCATGGGAGTATAATAAATTATTTTAAAAAAAGAATTGGGAAGTCCAGACTATAGTGCTAGAAGTGTGTGGCATTCTCCATGAGGACACCTCTGTACAGTCTTTATATCCCCTTCTGCTCCACTGTGTCCAAGAGAGATGCAGGACCTATATTCTTGTTTTGTCTGTGTGTGTGATGCTCAGGACTTACCCTTAACTCTAGACTCAAAGGTCATATGCAAGGCCTGGGAAGAAACAGGAAAGCTGCATGTAACACAAGTACCTTAATTTCTGTATTACCTCTAGCTCGGCTGCCAGGTTTTTCAGTTGATATTGTGTCTTTGCCTGAGGCTAAAGCAGGTAGGCATGAGATGCAGGGAACAGTAAGTGTGGAATGCCAAAGAGTTATTAAAAGATAGCTACCCGTGCTGTATTCGTTATGCTAAAAACAGTAGCAATAGTGAACCTCATTCCCAACGAATGGAGACTTTACTGGTGCCCGCTCGAGCAAATCGATGAACAATGGGAAGACAAGTGACACAATTGACAAGTGATGAAAGAATGCTAATAATATAATAAAATAATAATAACATGAGTGTGTATTCCAGAGCATAATGAAGATAATTCAAGAAAGAGTCTTTATATTCAGGAAGCAATTTGCTGATAATTTTTACTGCTTAACTACTGTGACCCTGTCTTCTAAACACTGGTGAGACTAGGTAAGAATTAGCTACATTCCGCACGAAGGGCTTAGGTTTAGTGAAATAGCAAGATGATACTAACCCTAAACACCTTTGTGTGGAATGTATGAGTCAGTGTATTTTTTCCTTGAATATTCTATTTTTACTCTGTTTTTTTCACTCCACAGTAATTTTAAGGTCAATAGTTCAAAAGGGAGAGTCACCATGCAGGATGAAGCAATAGTGCTGGTTTGTGCGTTCACCAGTCTGCTGCAATAGGAGCACTATTTGTGTTTTTGTTGAGGCCAGCTCCACATGGGACCTAACAATGCTGCACTCCAGAACTCCAGGGTCTAAACTAGTTTCTGTTCAGATCAACTTCTTGTAGTAACTTCTCTGTGCTTTAAGTTTGGCATGACAAACTGTTTTTTTTTTTTGATGAATCATCTTGAGATTCAGCTACAAGGCTGTTGAAGATCAGGTTTCAGTCATACAATGTTTCAACACCGCCCCTCCACTAGTGCACATGCCCCATTACCAATGACCCCTTTGCCTCCTGCCATCTGCCTCTTCAACCTGTTTCTATGGCAGGCACTTTCATTCTTTGTGCCTCTATTTCTCCTTTTTTGGGCATTATGGTTTGCAATACAGATACTGAGAGGTTATAATGTTTGTTCCTTTACCTACTTTCAGCACACATTTCTTATCCATAGTGATCATTTATAACTATATTTGTCATAGTGGTCCCTTCCATATCCCAGATATCTTTACCCCAAGCAGTTGAAGCAGACTTTCAGTCATGGATTAATCCTCCTGGCCCTTGTTTCTACTTCTCTTGGTTACTGGTTTCACATTATATTCTTTTACATTCCACCAATGAATGCAATCATTTTATATCTGTCCTTCTCCTCACTCATTTCACTCAGTTTGATACTTCCCATGCACATCCATTTATAAGAAAGTGTCATGACTTCATTTTTCCTAACAGCTGCATAGTATTCCATTGTGTAGATGTACCATAGTTTCTTTATCCATTCTTCTGTTCTGGGACACTCAGTACTGTGATGAATATAGAATGCAGATGGTGTTTCTGTTGTGATTTCTCTGAAAAATGTCATGAGTATATTATAGGGACTGCACTGAATATATAATTCTTTGGGAAGTATTGCCATTTTGATAATGTCGATCCTCCCAATCCATGAGCAGGGGATAGTTTCAATTTCTCGTGTCCTATTTTGTTTTTTGAAGTAGTGTTTTGTATTTTTCTTTGTATAGGTCCTTTAACTTTATAGTCAAGCTGATTCAAAGGTATTAGCTTTTCTGAGGTACAAATGTGAGTGGTGAATAGGATTTCTTTTTTAAATATCTCTATATTTGTTTATAGGAAAGCCATAGACTTTTAGGTATTGATTTCAAAATCTGACACTTACTATCCAAATCTATTGCTTACAGGAGCTTTTGAGTAGAGTCTTTGGGATTTTCCTAAGTGCAGTATCATGTCATCAGCAAATAGTGAAAGTTTGACTTCTTCCTTTCCTATCTGGATGCCTTTAATATCTTTTTTATTGCCTAACTGCTATGGCATATACTTCTAGTACTATATTGAATAGAAATGGTGAGAGTGGGCACCCTTGTTTGTCCCTTCTCTTAGTGGTAGAACCTTTTTTTTTATCATTGAGAATAATGATTGTTGTGGGCTTGTGATAGATGGATTTGACTATATTGAGGAAGTTTCCATTTTGTTGAAAGTTTTTTAATCATGAATAGGTATTGGAGCTTGTAAAATCTTTCTCTGCATCTGTTGATATGATAATATGGTTTTACCTTTTTTTTTTGGCATATTGTATTATGTTGATTGACTTGTGAGTTTCAATCCCCAGGATGAATCCTACTTGGTCATAGTGTATGATATTTTTGACGAGCTCTTGGATCTATAAGCTAGTATTTTGTTGAGAATCTTTTCATCTGTTTTTATCAGGGCTATTGGTCTGTAATTTTAATTTTTATGATGCCTCTGTATGCTTTGGGTATCAGGGTGATATTTGCCCCATAGAAACTATGTGGGTGTGTTTCTGTTTCTTCAATTTCCTGGAAAAGCTTGGAAAAGATTGGCAGTAGGTAATCTTTAAAGGTTTGAAAGAATTCATTAGTGAGTCCATCTGGGCCTGAACTTTTGTATTTGGAAAATCTTTTGATTACCATTTCACTTTCCTCAATGGTGATTGTCTGTTCAGATTTTCTGAATCTTCTTGGTTCAGCTTTGGGAGGTTATAGGAATCCTGGAACTTATCCATTTCTTCAAGGTTCTCTTATTCCATGGCATATAGATTTTCAGAGTAATCTATTATGATCCAAGGATTTCTGTGGTTTCTGTTGTGATGTTCTCCTTTTCATTTCTGATTCAGTTTATTAGGGTTCTCTCTCCTCTTTCTTTTTTGAGTTGCTAGTAGTTTTTGGTCTTTATTTTCTCAAAGAACTCAGTTTCATTGATCTTTTGAATATTGGGGGAATTCCAGCTAGTTGATTCCTACTGTAAGTTTTATTATTTTCTTTCTCCTGCCTGTTTTGAGCTCCTTTGTCGGTCATTTTCCAGCATCTTTTTTTTTTGTTATTATTTTTGTGGCAGACTTAGATACGCGGGGCAGAGCTGTTACTGACTCCCAGTGTTCAGTTGATCATGAGTTGCCCAGGAAGGAAGGCAGGTTCTAGCCTTCCACAGAAACGCCCCCACCATAAGGGCAATGGATTTTCAGCATCCGGTCTCCAAAGTTCATCAGAGCTCCATCCAAGAGAAAAGCCATTTCTCCACGGTGTGGTTTATCAGTAAATGCACGAGATGAGAGCCTACTACTGAGAGTATACCACCCGCATGGCAGAACCTGGCAAGCTACCTGTGTTGTATTCGATATGCCGAAAACCAGTAACAATTATAGACCTCACTCCCATGACCTGAAGGAATGGTTTGAGGCACTTCGTGTTCCTGGAGAAGGCAGATACTCTTGGGTTACACTAGCACATGACAGGATGTATGGAGATGTTACTGGTGCACACTTGAGCAAATCAATGAACAACAGGAAGACAAGTGATACAAGTGATTTTTGTGAGGAGTCACACCTGAGTGTACTCAGGGGTTACTCCTAGCTCTGCACTTCAGGAACTTCCCCGACTCTGCTTCGAGGGCATATGAGATGCTGGGGATGGAACTCAGGTCAGCTTCATGCAAGTCAAATGCCCTAATCTATCTATTATTGCTCTGGCCTGTATTTTCCAAGATCTTAAGCTATGAGGTCAAGTTATTTATATGAGTCTTTTTACCTTCCTAATGAATGGTTCACTTGTATCAGTTGTATCACTTGTCTTCCTGTTCATTGATTTGCTTGACAGGGCACAAGTAACATCTCCATATGTCCTGTCACTTGCTAGTCTGCTAGCTCTAGGAACACAAAGAGCCTCAAATCATTCCTTCAGGTAATTGGAATGAGGTCTATAATTATTACGGGATTTCGGCATATCAAATATGACATGGGTAGCTTGCCAGGCTCTGACATGTGGGTGTATACTCTCAGTAATAGGATCTCAGTTCATGCATTTACTGATGAACCTCACGGTCACAAAGTAGCTACACAAAACAGGGAGAGATCGGCTTTTCTCTTGGGTGGTGCTCTGGCCAGCTCTGGAGTTCGGATATTGAACATGACTGCCCTTAGGGTGTGGGGGTTCCTCTGGCTTCTTAAGGAGGTTCTACTGGGATGGTGGGGCAGGGCTAGAAACAATGAATGGTTTCAGAGCTTAAAATTTCATCTCAACATTGCTTATTCTCTGTCCCACAAATTCTGGTACCTTATGTCCTGGTTCTCATTATTTCCAGTCATCGTTCAATTTCTTTTTGATTTCCTCTTGAACCTACTGATTGTTAAGTAGAAAGCTGTTCAATTTCCTGGTGTTTGATTTGATTCTTTGTTTATGTGTGTGACTCACTTCTATTTTCAGTGCATCATGTTCTTAATAGATAGTTGACACAATTCCTCTCCTCTTAATTTTACAGAGGTATATTTTGTGGCCCAGCATTTGGTGTATCTTGGAGATTGTCTCATGAGCACTGGAAAAGAATGTGTATTCCATTTTCAGGAAATGAAAAGTCTTTTATATCCTCTCTTCCATTTCTTCCCTCAAAAAATGTACTTTTTGTTCAGCTTTAGTCTGGTTGATCAAAAAAAGTACTTTTTTGTTCAGCTTTAGTCTGGTTGATCTGTTGAGAGGTAACAAAGCAGTATTGAAATCTCCGGTTACTATTGTGTTGCTATCAATATCTTTTTTCAAGTCTATTAGCAGTTGTTTTAAGTATTTTTCTGGTATCTCATTAGGTGCATATATGTTTAGGAGTGAGTTCTTCCTGATGCACAGATCCCTTGATCACTAAGGAATGACCTTCGGCCTTTTTGAACCTTCTTCAAACTGACATAAATGTGGTCAGATACTCCTATGGCAACTCCAGATTTTTTTTTTTTTGGGGGGAGACTTGTTTGCTTGTAGAATTGTTTTCCAGCCTTTGACTTTGAGTCTTTGTTTGCTTTGACTGTTCTATTTCCTGCAGGCGCAGAGTGTTGGGTTCAGTTTCTAATCCATGCTGACATTTTGTATCTCTTGTTACATTTAGCCTATTGACATTGAGGGAGATTATTGTTATGTGATCTTGTGTCATCTTTCTGCAAGAGTTTGGTATATTTGTGGGGCTTGTATTATCTTAAAGTAGCCTATTTAGTTCTTTTTTATCAATGGTCTTGAGTCTGGAAAGTTGTTGTGTTTTGCTTATCTGTGAAGTACTATATTAATCCTTCAAATTTGAATGAGTATGTGGCTTATAAAGTAATTTTGGTGAGGACTTCATTTTATTGAGTGTGTTTGTTATGACAGGTTGAGGCATAGAATGCCAGGTACTTTAAATCTCCGCCCCTGAAATAGGTAGCCACTTAGTTTGTAGAAGGGGCTGGCTGTGGGTGGAGTTTGAATATAGATACAAGGCCCCTAGCATAAGAGAGAGCCCAGAGGCTCCCTCTCTGTCTTTCCATCTTTCCATCTTTCCCCTGCCCGGAGAAGCTGCCTGCCCTCCATTTTTCTCAGAACCAGGACTGTCCTTCCCCTCTCCACCCCCGCCCCGGGACTGGACCTCCAGGTCAGGTAGGCGTGCATACTCCAGGTCAGGGCTTAGAGACCTCAGGGACAGACAGGGGAAGAATACAGGCTGGGCTGGACCCCAGGCATCTCAGGTACGGGTTGGGCCCAGGATATCTCAGATACAGACAGGGATAAAGTGCAGAACGAAGGACTCAACCAGGGGCATGGGCAGTGGCTGGAGGGTAGGGAAGCCTGGGACTAGGCAACAGGATAGCTGGGAGGCTCAGCTGGTGCAGAGCAAAAGGATTTGGCCACACATGCAGCATGGTCATCTCAGAAAAGAATATAAGATAGATAAGGCACCACAGGGACAGGACTAGTGACATCGTTCATGGGAGGTGAGTAGACTAATGGGACAGGACAGGGAAGTTGTGCACTGGACGGGCAGCTTTCTGGGCAGGATCAGCACATCATTCGTGGAGAAAGAGGGGCCTAGACATCTGAGGAGGGACCTGAAACCATCTGTATAATAAATTTAACTTTCTTTCTTCTTAGTTTTGTATATAAATCTTTTATACAATTCTCAAGAACACATAAGCACAGGAAAATCCACTTTCATGTTAACATGTTTACTTTATCCTACCATATTTTTTTCAGCCCAAAGGATTTTGTCTGACAAGTCTATGGTTTTCATCATTCTGCTTAGTATGTTTTTTTGGAGTATTTTTATCTGAATTTCTTTTAGCCAGTACCCTTTGGGCTTCTTGATTCCGGGGGCAGACACTCTCCATTCTTGGACCATCTCGGCAATGATGGCTTTGACAGTTTCTTCTTCATCAGGGTTTGCTTTCTTCCCCTCTGGAACCTCGGTCATTGTTGTTATACCTTTTGACTTTATCCAATGTTCTTTTATTCTCTATTGCTTTATTCTGAGGCTCTTTTCCATCTTTTGCTGTTGTCTGGAGATTCTCTGTACTTCATCCTGAAACTATGATTCTGTCCTTAGCAACTGTGACTCTGCTGCTGAGGGCCTCCGGTGAGTTTTTCATTTTACCTACCAAGATTTTCTGATCTGTCATTTCTATATATATTTTAGTTTGCATTGTCCTCATTTCTGCTCTTATCACTGTATCACTGTCTCCCCGCTCATCATTATCCATGACTTCTACTCAGATTTATTTAATAGCCATGTCCACCTGCCCACATACCAAATTCCGCAGAATGGATATGTCATTCCCAACGTTCTCCCTTCTGAGATCCGACATGCCATTTCATCATAAAGAAGGGAACAGCACCAGGCCCAGACAAAGTTAGATCCAAACACCTGAGAATCTGCCATCGGTACTCATCAATACACTGGCTCGGCTTTTCACATGCTATCTGTCTGAATGCAAGGTGCCCTTCCGATGGAAAACCAGAAGGATAGTTCTACTGTTCAAGAAGGGAGACATTCACGACATTGGCAACTATCACCCCATCTTCCTGTTGCCCATCATCTACAAGCTTTTCACGCAAGTCATCCTGAACAGGATTGGCAGGTGAAAAGACAACCATGCAAGCAAGCTGGCTTCCGAAAAGGATTCAGCACAATCGACTTGAAGCAGTTATTGAGGCCCTAGCCAAACAGGGCATTCAAACCCAATATATCAAGATCCTTCCTGGCCTGTATTACAGATTCACTGCCAGGATCTCACCATTGCACAAGGAAGTGATCATTGATATCAAAAAAAGAGGTTCAGCAGGGTGATACCATTTCAGCAAAACTCTTCAGCACCACTCTCGAGAACATCATGCGACAATTATAATGGGAAGGAATGGGAGTGAAGATAGATGACCAGCAACTATACCACCTCCGCTCGCTGATGACATCGTTCTAATAACACCAAACATTAGCCAAGCAGCACAATTGCTGGTTGACTTTGACCAAGAATGTGGAAAGATAGGTCTACAGCTGAATCTCAACAAAACTATGTTCATGAAAAATGAACTAGTTCCAGAGGCCCCATTCACTCTCAATGGAACAAACATCTCTGAATGCAGCAGTTATGTGTACCTAGGTCGAGAAGTCAACATGATGAACAAACTAAAACCAGAGCTGCGCAGGAGGAAGAGAGCAGCATAGAATACTTTCACAAGCATCGAAGAAATAGCTAAAAGGACAAAGAGCCTCCAGCTCCGATCACATCTCTTCTACTCCACTGTTCTCCGTGCACTAACATACCCCTCAGAGACCTGGGTCCTACGAAAGCAGGATGAGAACACTATTCAGGTCTCCCAAAGAGGAATCAAAAGACCTATCACTTGGTGTGGACCAAAAATAATAAACATTTAAAAAATAGAGAGAACAAGCTTTTCTCCAGAGTAGAAAAAGTGAAGTTCACATTCTAAGCAGGCAAGTGTGTGGTCTGTTTTCAATGTCCCCGCCCCTTCTATTCCCTCTACCCCTCTCCTTCCCCCTCCTCCTTTTTCTTCTTTTCTTAAAGAAAAAAAGACAAAGTTTTTTTCTGCAATTATTATGAAACAAGTCCTTATATATATCTAGATTGCACCAAATTTTTATAACCAAATATTGGTAAATTTGAATGTTTTGATATAACAGAGACAGACATGGGGCAGAGCTGCTACTGGCTCTCACTGTGCCCAGATGCTCATGAGGTGCCTGGGAGGGATGGCAGGTTCTAGCCCTGGCCCGTGACCCCAGCAGAGCCTCACAACAAGCCAGACGACCCCCCCACTCTATGAGGACCTCCATTTTCCACATCTGAACTTCCCCCTCGTCACAACTCCACCCAACAGACCAGCCTATCACAGCCCAGCTCATCGAGATCCACCCTGCTGCAGTCTTTTTAATCCGGCCCAGGTATGCTGATCCAGAGACAGACATGGGGCAGAGCTGCTACTGGTTCTCACTATGCCCAGCTGCTTATGAGGCACCTGGGAGGGAGGGCAGGTTCTAGCCCTGGCCCGCCACCCCAGCAGAGCTTCACAACAAGCCAGACGACCCCCCCCCACTCCATGAGGACCTCCATTTTCCACATCTGGACTTCCCCCTTGTCAGAACTCCACCCAGAAGACCAGCCTATCACAGCGGTTCATCAATAAATGCCGGTTTCTGAGATGACTACAAGAGTATGCTACCTGCACGGCAGGGCCTGGCAAGCTACCTGTGTCGTATTTGATATGCCAGATACCAGTAACAATTATAGACCTCATTCCCATGACCTGATGGAATGGTTTTGAGGCTCTTTATGTTCCTGGAGCAAGCAGGTACCCTTGGGCTCTACTTGCATGAAACAGGTCATATGGAGATGTTACTGGTGCCCGCTCGAGCAAATCGATGATGAACGGGAAGACAGTGATATAATTAAAGTAGACATTATTAAGGTACCAATAGGGTCTTTGATGTAGTTAAAGTAAATAATGGACTGTGTTTCTTCTAGGAAAGGCAACATGGCTAGCAGTTCAGGGTGTGGTTATCACATTCACAATGAAGATCTCAACAGTTTTTAACTTGGTTTTTTATTACCCATAGAACTTCAAATACTATCCTTTACACAGAAGACCAAGTCCCTCACAACTTTGAGAAAAGAATTCATGTAAATGGAGACTCAACACAAGGCTGTGTTTTGGTGTTTAGTTGAACTTGGATAGTCTGTTCCTCTTGATCACTTGATCACTTGATCACTTGAATTCCATTATTCATTGATTTGCTCAAGCGGGCGCCAGTAACATTTCCATTGGACATTATCACGTGTCAATGTAGCCCAATGACATCTGGTTGATTCAGGAATATGAAGAGCCTCAAACCGTTCCTTCAGGGTCTTGACAAGGAAGTCTGACCATCTTGTAGGTGGGCGGCCATGTGATCTTTTGACATCCCATGGAATCCAGTAGGCAACTCTTAACTCTCTGTAATCTAGATCCTTTTCTATAAATTTTTGGTATTTCCTTGGCCCTTTGGAAGAATCACGCATATAGGAAAACAACCTTCTATATGGAAACAACTGTATCCTTCTCTTGGCTATGATGTGAGAAGGCAGGTAAGTAAGGAAACCCCACTCCTCACCCCACGGACACACACACACACACACACCACGGCAATGAAATTCCTAGGGAACAGTAGTCCTGGAATTTGCAGAAAGCCCACCTGTGAGCCAGGAAGTAAGGTCTTCTATTACTGGGGCCAGTAACAGAAGGTGAGAAGGCTGACACAGAGACAACAAACTTCAGCAGAGACAGGAACTTCAAGAAGGACTTAAAGGAGATTCATTGAAAACTTCAAAGCCCTTCCTGTTTGACAATACCTGAGTGACCCCCACCCATGGCAGGAAAACTCCAGACCAAGGCAACCTAAGAGCACGTGACATTCTCTGCCTTTGCTTTCCCTCCTTTTCCCTCCTTTAGGCATGTGACTATCTGTCCCTTATTTTTCCTCCTTTTCCTTCCTTCCAGACCCATCCACTTCAGACCCACAGCTGTGCTGCTCGGCCGGCCCATGTGGAAGCAACCCATGGAGCTGACCTCCCAGTAAGGGGCTCGGCCATCCCCTGGCCGAGTCCAACATTGCTCCAAGGGTTTGCTCTCATGAGCAGGGAGAGACCATGCTGGCCGGACTCAGAGTGGAGTTTTGGGCCCTGCCCTTTCCTCCACCTCCATGCCACTTGCCCCGGAAGAGAGAGACCCACCCACACCAGACCCACATGTCCCTTGGCGCACAGCCCCAAAACGGCCGTCGCGATATTTTTATAGGATACTGAATTTTGCAAAAGGTTCTTCCCAATTTCTTTCACATTTATACATAGTAAACAGTTATAGACATATTTTAACTGATACCAGTAAGCCTGGCAAGAAGCCAGAGCAAACCACACATCATGCAGTTAGTCATTATCAACATCCACACTCAATAGTTCCTCAGAGCTCCATCCAAGAGAAAACCTGATCTTCCCCTTTAAGTTTCATCAGTAAATCCTCAGGTTGAGAGCCTTCTACTGAGACTATGCCACTTACACGGTAATGCCTGGCAAGCTACCGTGTTTTATTTACTTTTTATGCCAAAGACTAGTAACTATTATGGACCTCAGTTCCATAACCTGAAGAATGGTTTCGGGCTCCTCCTGTCCCTGTAGCAAGTAGATGCCCTTGGGTTGCACTTGCTCGTGACAGGACTAATGGAGCTCTTACTAGTGCCAACTCGAGCAAATCGATGAACAAGGGGAAGACAGTGATACAGTGGAGTGATTCCTTCCCTTGAGCACATGATTCTCTCTCCCTTTGCTATTCCTCCTTCCTCTTCCTAAAACCCACCAAATAAAAATTTGTTTTTACTTCACTGTTTGTCTACTCCTAAAATTCCTTTTTTGTGAGATAGAACCTATAAGCCTAGGGCAGACTTTCCTTTCCTGCAAGGAGCAATTCCTTACTCCAGAATGAGTTTAGCTCCTGGAGAAATTGGATGCTAGGGATCAGCTCCTGTGCCTAGAAGACCAAGGTGATGTCAGATGTGACTTGACTGCCACCTCTTGGGGCTGGCTGGGTTCTGGCCTTTGCTGCACAGGGACTCATCACAATCTCTATCAGTCCTAGCTGACCCAGCCAGTCCCTGTGTGGCAGAGGTGGATCTGTAGAAAGTGACTGTCTCCTCTCTGGCACACATAAGCCACCAACTTCAGCTTCACTGTCCCTTTGAACTAGCATGCAACTAGCAAGAGATGGAGCTACAAGACAGGTCTATCCCTGTGATGTAGGCAGATATGAGAGAGCCCATGACAATTCCTGGATGTAATAAAACAGTAACACCAAGGCTGAAAAACAGCCCACCTTGTGGTGGTGGGGGAGGAGGCAGGAACTAAAGATCTGACACCCTTAGGCCCTGAGAAGAATGAGCCCCTAGGAGAGAAGCTCCAATAGAACCAAAAGCACAGGATAGGGATTTCAAAAGACCATCCACCACTCTGACACTACCCCCTTGACAACCCTCTCTTTGTGACAACACCTGACTCTCTCTTTCTCTCTCTCTCCTTCTCTCTTTCCCTCCTTCCCATCCCAAAGCATCCATTATAAAATCTGTTTTCACTTAACTGTTCATCTGCTCCTGAAATCTTTTATGTGAGGAAAACAAAGAACCAGTAAAACCCTTGATAAGGTCTACGACTGACTTTCCTTTCCCTCAAAGAGCTATTCCTGCTCCAGCCTGAGTTTGTGACATCTTGAGAAATCTTGGGTGGTGGGGATCAACTCCTGTGCCTAGAGATCAAACAGACATCAGGTGTGGCTTGACGGCCACCTCTTGGGGGTGGTGGGACGTTGACCCAAGTCTTGCAGAGGTTCATTGCAGATCTATCAGTCTTAGTTTTCCCAGGGGGTCGCGGGGTGGATTGGGAGAAAGCGACCATCTCTCTCTTCCCTGCTTTACATGAGACACCCTTCATCATTTTGGGGGAGCCAACCAGGACCACTCATATCAGCCTGTGCTCGAAATATGAAGTCAGTTTAGCCTCTTGATCAACAAAGAGCCTCTTCTTGTTCAGGGACCCCTTCGCTCTCCAGCGCATAGTAGAGACAACATCTGCAAATAACTTTCCTTTATCTTTTTCTCCATCCGTCCTTCCTGAGGGGACCAGATTGACCTGATTTCCCCCTATATAAAAGCTCTACTGGCTAGAGGCAACCCATGTGGTTTATTCTCAAGTCTGCTACCCAGAGCTGCCTCATTCGTGGTACCCGTGTGGCCTGTGCTGGGTGTTTTACCTCTTACGTATTAATGAAGTCAGCATTTTCCCAGTAACGTCCTCAAATCCCCTGAAGGTTCTTGGATGTTTCTGTTTGAGTTTAGCTATTTACATTTGCAAAGACTGTTGTACAAACAGGCCCTGTTTTGCTGTCAGAGTCTGCTGGCTTCACTTCAGAGGAGAAGGCAGAAGTGTGAGTTAAATGAGTTCAAAGTCATTTAACCTCTGTACCTGGAAAATTCTGACTCATGGAGTTATCTGGGAGTGGGATGACAGACCCATTTGGTTACGAAACTAATATCTCTAAAACCAAAGCTAGTAAAAATAATTATTAGGTCTGAATCAGAGGCTCAGTGCCAGCAATTCTGCTAAGAGCCCTTGAAACAGTTTGTAGAGTAGATACAACTTAGTCCTGTTTTACATATGTAAAAACCGAGGCTCAAAGAAGACACTGTGACAGAAATTGAAGGACTGAGTTAATATATTAATATATTAATATATTAACATAATATATTAATATATATTGAAGAAGATATGAATATATATTTATGTGTATATATACATATATACAAACACACACACATATCTAATCTTTCTCTAGTCTTTGCATTTAACATTTAACCCCATGAACATGTACTTTTATAGGTATGTGATTTGGCATAGACACTTCTGAAACAAGATGGCAATAGTTATTATAATAAATACAAATTAACTAATTGAGAAATTCCACTCATTTCTATTTAGTTTTTAGAAAGACAAGCACTCATTCTTTTTCTTTTTTATTAAGCCACCTTTGTTAAGACTTAAAAATTAACTGTATTGGAGGAGGGATCATGGCTCACCTCCCAAAGCCCCAGGCTCAAGGGACCTCCTGTAGATTCCATAGTCTTAACATTACTTGGGGATCAGGGGATGACCACGGCAGCAGATGCTGGGGTCTAGCTGGGTCCCCAGTAGTACTCACTGTCTGCTAGGGCTGCCGGCCTGTGTTTGGGGCTGACACCGTTTCCCATGACCTGTCTGTGGAATAACAAGCAAGACTAGAGGTTGCTGAAGGTTATTCTTTTTTTTTTTTAAGTATTTTATTATACCACCGTGAGATATACAAATAAAAAGATATACAATTAAAAAGTTCATGTTTGGGTTTTGGTCATACAGTGCTTCAGCACCCGTCCCTCCACCAGTGCCCATCTCCCCCCACCAACATCCCCGGTTCCCCCCCCCTTCCCCCAGCCCTGCTCCATGGCAGGTTCTTTATTTCTTTCCCTTTCTCTCTCTTTCTCTTTTCCTTCCCTTCCAGACTATGGATTACAGAACATACATTAAAAGGTTGTCATTTGTATCCTTTTGCCTCTATTTAATGCTCAGTTCTAGGTTGGCATTAGTACCCTCACAATTGTTAGCCCCCTGTTCCATTTTCTGTCTTACCTAAACTCTGACTCCCACACGTTTGTGATAATCTCCACCTTTGACAAGACCTCCTGATATATGTTTCACTTGACCTTGGATATTGGTATCATAATATGTACATATATATTTATGCCATGCAAATAAATGCAGTCATTCTGTATCTGTCTCTCTCCTTCTGGCTAATTTCACTCAACATAATCTTCTCCATGTCCATCCATTTATAGGCAAATTTTATAACTTCATTTTTCCTAACAGCTGCATAGTATTCCATTGTGTAGATGTACCAAAGCTTCTTTATCCAGTCATCGATTTTCGGGCACTCTGGTTGCTTCCAGATTCTGGCTATTGTGAATAATGCTGCTATGAACATAAAAGTAGGGATGGTGTTTCCGCTGGCGTATTTTTGGTTTCCCAGAGTAGATTCCCAGGAGTGGTATGGCTGGGTCAAATGGGGGTTCAATTTCTAGTCTTTGGAGGAAAGTCCATATTGTTTTCCAGAAAGGCTGTACCAGCCGGCATTCCCACCAACAATGGATGAGTGTCCTGAAGGTTATTCTTTAATGCTTGCTTTGTTTTGTCTCTTTTGCTTTCTCTCTGCAGGAATCTCTCCTGGACCTCTGTCTCTCTCCAGACTGCTTCTCTTGCAAGCTGCTCTCTTTGGGGGTTTCTGTGTAGGCTCCTCTTGTCAGGTTCTCCTGCGGCTGCTCTCTTTTGGGGAGTCTGTGCGAGCTCCACTCCTCAGGGCCTGCCACTTCCTGGTGTCTCTCTTCAAGACTTCACGCATTGAAGGTCCTCTCCCTGGATGTCTCCTTTCAGGACCTTTTCATTAGATCCTTCAGCTCAGGGATTTTTTTTCTTTTTCCTTTAAGTTTGAATAATTTATTCTAACAAAAGTACAAAGTATGGAAAACTAGTGTCTGTGAGTCACTGCAGAGTCGAGTTTCACACTAGATGACAGTTTTGAGCACCTTTGAGAAGAAATGTTCCGAGTTCGCCAAGTGGCGGCCCCTGGAGCGCCGGGCCAGTCTCCACTGGATGTGGGGCAGAGCAGGGCTGCACTGGGCAGGCCCAGGAAGGTCAGTGAGAAGGGGCGGAGACGGGAGGGGCAGAGGGCGGTGCCTCAGGTGGACAGGCTGAAGGCGCTGAAGATGCAGTACATGCTCTTGTTCTCCCACGGCACCGTGCAGCTCCCGTCCGTGGTGCTGTCCCAGAGCAGGAGCTGGCCGTGTGCGGGCCGGCCTCGTTCTTCTGCATGATGACGCGGGTCACGATGTACTTGAACTGCTTGCCCAGCTTGGTGAGCTGGCTCAGCGTCTGCTCCACCACGTTCGTGGTCCACTGGCTCACCTTGCTGTGCTGGTAGGCGTTGCCGCCAATGGCGCTCTCTATGGCCTCTTTCACGATGTTTCTCACTTCATCAACAACAAAGGATGTCTCCTCGGCAGCCTGGTAGTCTTCCATCTTCCGCGCGCCTGCCTCTGCCTCCCACGCCGTGCCCCGCTCCTGGGCTTTTTTCCTTACGGGCTTCTTTTCTCTGGACTTCTCAGCTATGTCCCTATCTATTTCCCCTAGTTGCCTGGTTTCATCTTTTCCTACCATGTCTTGTGTCACTGAGTCCCTATCTAAGTTTCTGAGTTCCTCCGTGATGTCCCACTGCTGGTGGTCCTAATACTCAGTAGCCCTGAAGATCTGTAGCCCTGTAGCCCCCAGACGTTTGGCTAGGAGACCATAGGAAAGCAAGACACTCAAAATACAAGTTTGATAAAGCAATAAGCCAATACTCCCCTGCTTTCCTAATATCTCTTTATCCCATGCTTACCAAAATCTAGTCGAGGCCTAAATATAAGCAGAGATTTTTCTTTTGTTGGCTGATATAGCTGGTAATTTCAGGGCTTACTCCTGACTCTTAAATCAGGGATAACTCCTTGGGACCAATGAATGCTGAAGTACTAATTCAGTTCAATTGTGTGCAAGACAAAAATCTACCTTCTATGTTGTCTCACTGGTTCCTTAGATTGTTTTTTCTTTAAAAATTAATCTATATTTTTCTCAAAGGAATCAATAGTAATAATAACATCTTACTGAATGCTTATTCCTTTAAAGACATTTGGAAAAAATGAATTTAGTTTTAGGCTTAAAGAAAATATTCCTTATTGTCTTATATCCATATCATAAAATTTTACAATAAATAGACCAAATGGTTATAGTATTATTAACTAAAGGCAATAGTTTGCATCACTGTTCATTCTGTCTCGTTCGCTGGACTTCTGACAAGTGTGTAATACTTTGTATCAATCCTTGCATTATCAGAAAGAATATGGGTTCACTGGCTTAAAACTTCCCTGTGCTCTGCCTTGCCCTTTTTGTTTTATAATGCCACCATGAGAGATACAGTGGGCCTCAGTCATACAGTATCCCAGCAGCAGCCACTCCACCAGCGCCCCATTTCCCACCACCGATGTCCCCAATTTCGCTCTCATCTCGCCCCATCCTGCCTCTGCAGCAGGCACTTTTTCTTTTCTTCCTCTCTCTCTCTCTCTCTCTCTCTCTCTCTTTCTCTGACTCTCTCCTCATACACATTGTGCCTTACCCTACAGACATTTAGGGTTTATCATATAAGTCTCTTTATGTATATTCAATGCTGAGTTTTAGTCTGGCGCTACCATTTCCCACAATTAGTAGAACACTAGTGTATATTTATGTCCCATTAATGAATGCAGTCATTCTATATATGTCCTTTTCCTTCTGACTAATTTCACTCAGCATGATAATCTCCATGTCCATCCATTTGAAGGTAAATTTCATGACTTTGTCTTTTCTGATAGCTGCATAGTATTACACTGTGTAGATGTACCATAGTTTCTTTAGCCAGTCTTCTGTTCTAGGATATTTAGGTTGTATCCAGGTTGTGGCTATTATGAATAGAGCTGTGATGCATATAGAAGTGCAGATAGTGTTTCTTCTGTGTGTTTTTGAGTCTCCGGGGTATATTCCCAGGAGTGGTATTGCTGGGTCACATGGGAGCTTAATATCAGCTTTTATTTTAAGGGGAATCTTGTTTATTTCTAGTATAGCATTGGTACTTCCTAGTTTTTATCTTAAAAGTTAATAGTATAAAATTTTCAAAATAAATAGGGTTTGGGATAAGATTGCAGCAAAATATTTTTTAAAAAGTTGTCATGGTTTTAAAAAACAAAGTTTGTTAATCTACAAAATCTTAATTCATGTTTGACTATTCAATCCACTTTTTATTCCAAGATAGGTAACAAATCAGGGCATAGGTAATTTCCCTAAATTACAAGCTTTCGTGATAACTTATAAAAAACTTTTAAAAATATTTTATTATACCACCATGACATATACAATTACAAACATGTTCATGTTTGGTTTTCAATCATACAGTGTTCCAGCACCCATCCCTTCACCAGTGCCCGTTTCCCACCACCAATGTTCCCAATTCCTCCCCGTGCCCCACCTGCAAAAATGGCAAGCACTTTGTCTCATCTCTCTCTCTCTCTCTCTTCTCTCTCTTCCTTCTCTTACACATTGTGGCTTGCAACACATACATTTATAAGTTACCATGTGCATCGCTTTGCCTATATTCAATGCTCAGTTCTAGGCTAGTATTATCATTTCCAATGAATATTAACACAGTTCCCCAGTTCCCTTCTGCCATACGTAACCATTCACTCCCACACACTTGCGATTGATTCCACCTATTCACAAGACCTCTGAATCCATGATTTGCCTGGCCTAGATATTGGTATCAAACTAGATAGATAGATAGATAGATAGATAGATAGATAGATAGATAGAAGGTAGATAGATAGATAGATAGATAGATAGATAGATAGATAGATAGATAGATAGATAGATAGATAGATAGATAGATAGATAGATAGATAGATAGAGATATAGAGATATAGATATAGATATAGATATAGATATAGATATAGATATAGATATAGATATAGATCCTGCAAATAAATGCAGTCATTCTATAGCTGTTGATTCTGACTAATTTCACTCAGCTGATCCTCTCCATGTCCATCCATTTATAGGCAAATTTCATAACTTCATTTTCCTAACAGCTGCACAGTATTCCACTATGTAGATTTATCAAAGTTTCTATATTCAGTCATCTGTTTTTAGACACTCTGGTTGTTTACAGATCCTAACTATTGTGAATAGTGTTGCTATGAACATAAAAGTGCAGATGGTGTTTCTGCTATGTGTTTTTGGTTTCCCAGTTATATTCCCAGAAGTGGTATGGCTGGGTCAAATGGGAACTCAATTTCTAGTTTTTGGAAAGATGTTCATAGTATTTTCATAAAGGCTGGACCAGTTGACATTCCCACCAGAAATGGATGAGAGTCCCTTTCTCCCTGTATCCATGCCAGCACTCATTGTTGTTGCTCTTTTTTATGTCTGCCAGTCTCTGCTGTGAGATGATATCTCATTATTATTTTGATTTGCATCTCTCTGATGACTAATGATGATGAGCATTTTTTCATATGCCCATTGGAATTTCTTCTATGATGAAGTTTCTGTTCATTTCTTCTCCCCATTTTTTGATAGGGTTGGCTGTTTTCTTCTTGTAAAGTTCTACCAGTGCCTGATATATCCTAGATATTAACCCCTTATTGGATGGGTATCATGTGAATATACTTTCCCACTCTGTAGACTGTCTTTGTATCTTTTCACTGTTTCTTTTGAGGTGCAGAAGCTTTTTGTTTCATTTAGTCCCATATGTTTAACTTTGTTTCTAATTGCTTTGTTGGTGGTGTTTCACCTTTGAAGATGCCTTTAGCTCAATGTCGTAGGGATTTTTCCTACTTTGTTTTCAATGTACTTTATGGATTAAAGTCTTATATTGAAATCTTTAATTCATTTTGATCTGACTTTTTTATATAGTTAAGACAGATATCTAAATTCATTTTTTACACTTAACTTCCCAGTTTTCCCAGTACCACTTGTTGAAGAGGTTTTCCTTGCTCCATTTTGTACGTTTCACTCCTTTATCAAAGATTAAATGATCATGTATTTAAGGATAGGTGTCAGAGTACTTCAACTCTATTCCATAGGTCCACTGGTCTGTTTTTACTCCATAACATGCTGTTTTAATTATTACTGCTTTGTAGTACAGTCTGAAGTTGGGAAACATGATGCCTCCCATCTTCTTTTTTCCCATGGATTGCTTAAGCTCTCCATTGGGTGTGTTATTCCATACAAATTTCAGGAATGTTTGGTCAATTTCTTTGAAGTATGTCATGGGTATCCTTATAGGGAAAACATTGAATCTGTATAATGCTCTATAGAGTATTACCATTTTGACTATGTTAGTTCTCCCAATCTATGATCATGGAATGTGTCTCCATTACCTTGTTTCCTCTTTAATTTCATTTTTGGTTTTTTTTGCTTTTTGGGTCACACACGGCAATGATCAGGGGTTCTCCTGGCTCTGCACTCAGGAATTACTCCTAACGGTGCTCAGGGGACCATATGGGATGCCGGGATCAAACCCAGGCCGGCATGGCCTGGCCGCATGCAAGGCAAATGCCCTACCCACTGGGCTATTACTCAGGCCCCTCCTCTTTAATTCTTGAAGCAGCGTTTTGTAGTTTTCTTTGTACAGGTCCTTTACATTCTCTGTTAAACTAATTCCTAGGTATTTTATTTTCTGTGGCAAAATTGTGAATGGGATTGCTTTCTTAATATCCCTTTCTTATCTTTCATTATTTGTATATAGGAAAGCCATTGACTATTTGATATTGATATTGTACTGTTTCTAGGAGCTTTTTTGTAGAGTTTAGGATTTTTCTAGGTATAATATTATGTCATCTGCAAATAGTAATAACTTGAATTTTTCCTTTTTCCTCATTTTTCTGGATGTCCTTAATTTTCTTTTCTTCCCCGATTTCTATGGCCAGTGCTTCCATTACTGTATTGAACAGAAGTGATGAGAGTGGGCAACCTTGTCTTGTCCCAGATGTTAGGGGGAAGACTTTCAGATTTTTCCCATTGAGACTGATGCTTGTTGGGGCTTTTGGTAGATGGCTTTGACTATCTTGAGGAAGGTTCCTTCAATTCCCATTTTATGGAGATTTTTATTTTTATCATGAATGGGTTTTGTATCTTGTCAAGTGATTTCTCTTCACATATTGATATGATCATAAGGTTTTTATTTTTTCTTCTTATTGATGGTTTATTATGTTGAGTGACATTCAAATGTTCAACCACCCTTGCATTCTCAGGATGAATCCTACGTGGTCATGATGTATAATCTTTTCTATGAGTCTATGGGTTCTATCTGCTAGTATTTTGTTGAAGATCTTGAAATCTATGTTCATCAGGGAGATTTGGCTGTAGTTTGTTTTGTTTTGTTTTTGTGATGTCTCTGTCCGTTTTGGATATCAGGGTGATACGTGCCTCTTAGAAGCTATTTGGAAGTGTTTCTGTTTCTTCTATTATCTGTAAGGACTTGAAAAGAAGTGGTAGAAGGTCTTCTTTAAAGGTTTGGAAGAACTCGCTGGTGAATCCGTCTGGACCTGGGCTTTTGTGTTTGGGCAGACTTTTAATTAATGTTTCAATTTCTTTGATATTGACAGGCTTATTCGGTATTGAAGTGATCTTGTTTCAGTCAAGGGAGTCTATAGGACTTCAGGAATTTGTACAATTTTTTCCAGGTTCTCATGTTTCATGGCAAACTCTCAAGTAATCTCTGATAATCTTTTTAATTTCTGTGGTTTCTATTATAATGTCCCCCTTTCCATTTTTTGATTCTATTTATTTTGATTCTTTCCCCTTTACTTAGAAGTCTTGTGAGCAGTTTATTGATATTGTTTATGTTTTCAAAGAACCTGCTCTTAGTTTCATTAATCTTTTGTATTGTTTTTGGTATCCCAGCTCATTTTTTTCCCCACTCTTAATCTTATTATTTCCTTCTTTCTGCAAGCGTTGGGCTCCTTTAGTTGATCTTTTTCTAAGATTTTGATCTGTTAGGTCAGGTTATTTATGGTTATTTATGTGGTCCCTTTTTCTTTTCCAATGAATGCTTGTAGGGCTATGAATTTTTCTCTTAAAACTGCTTTCACTGTATCCTATACATTTTTATAGTTCATTTCTTCATTTTCATTTGTTTCCAGGAATCTTTGGATTTCTCCATTTATTTCTTCTATGACTCACTGGTTGTTCAGCAGTGAGTTGTTCAGTTTCCAGGTGTTTGGCTTGACTCTCTGTTTCCATGTGTGGTTAACTTCGGTTTTCAGTGCTTCATGGTCTGAAAAATAGTTGACACAATTTCGTCTTCTTGATTTGTGGAGGTTTGTTTTATTGCTCAGTATGTAAATCTTGAGAATATTCCTTGGCACTTGAGAAAAATGTGTATTCAGTTTTTTGGGACGAAAAGGTATATATCCAAGTCCTCTTTCTTCCATTTCTTCCTTCAGATACAGTATTTCCTTGGTGAGTTTTTAGTCTTGATCTATAAAGAGTCGATAGAGCAATGTTGTAATCTACAACTACAGCTATGTTACTTTGATGTGTTCTGAAGTCTATTAGCAGTTGTTTTATGTATTTTGCTGGCCCTTCTTGGGTGCTATATGTTTAGGGATGTAATATCTTCTGATATACATATCTGTTAATTATTAAGGAATGGTTTTCACTGACCCTTCTTACCTTTTTCAGCCTGAAGTGTATGTTGTCAGATACTTTTATGGCCACACTGGCCTTTTGGAGGAGTTGTTTGCTTGGAGAATTGTTTTCCAGCCTTTGACTTTGAGTATGTCTTTGTTCTGAGTGTCAGATGTGTTTCTTCTAGGCAGAAGAATGTTGGATTCAGTTTTTAAATCCATTTGTCACTTTGTGTCTCTTAATTGGTGCAATTGGGCCATTGACACTGAGAGAGATTATTGTTATTATTATGGTATCTTGTGATACCTTCCTGAACAAGGTTGTTGTGCTCTGGAGTTTGTTTTATATTACAGTAGCTTCTTCAGTCCTTTTTTTAAAGTTGGTTTCAATTCTATGAGGCTCCTGAGCTGTTGCTTATCTGTGAAATTGTGTATCTTTCCTTCAAATCTGAATGTGAGTCTAGCCGAGTAAAGAATTCTTGGTGAGGCCTTCATTTCATTGAGTCTTTTCATGATATCCCACCATTGTCTTTGGGCTTGGAGTGTTTTGTCTGAAAAGTCTGCTGTGAACCTTAGGGATGCTCCTTTGTATGTGATTTACTTCTTTTTTCTTGCTGCTTTCAGTTCTATCTATATCTCTATCTATGGCTTATGTCATTCTAACTAGGATGTGTCTTATATGGAGTATTCTTATATGGATTTCTTTTAGCTGGTACCCTTCTGGCCTCCTAAATCTGGGAGCAAGCACACTTTAATTCTGGGAACATCTCAGCAATGGCTTTGACAGTTGCTTCGTCATCAAGATTTTCTTTCTGCCCCCCATGGACACCAATGATTCTTATGTTGTCCCTTTTGACTTCATTCCAATTATTTTTTGTTGTCTGTTCATTAACTGTGAGTCTTTTTTCATCTTCCACTGTTGTCTTGAGAGTCTCTGCACCTCATCTTCGATATCACTAATTCTTTCTTCAGCAGTTGTACTCTACTATTGAGGCCTTCCAGTGTGTTTTTTATTTCACCTATCACGTTTTTAATATCTGTCATTTCTGCTTGTGTTTTCATTTGGATTTTACTCATTTCTGTTCTCATGTCCTCTTCTATTTTATTGACTGTGTTCCATTGCTTCTCTGAGCTCCTTATGCATTCTTGACAGTTCCTTGCAAAATTCCTTGTCAGAAGATTATATAGCTCATCATAATTGCTTGGCTCATTTGGACTAGTGACTTCACTTGCAGCACTTGGTGGAGTTCTGCATTGTTTTACCATGACTATCTTTGAAGGTTGCAAATTATGTGTGTTCTCGTGTGGATAGGCTATACAGTTAGGGATGTTTAGGCTGTTTGCGAATATTTCTTTGGGTGTAAGCAATATTGAATGCTATATTACTTGGTACCTCTATGTAGGCTATTTTTTGACTAAGTTGCTTTAAAATTTGGGGTGTGAAACCTGTGATAATTGATGTGATAATCAGAAACCCATCTGATTTTGGCTTGAACTGGATTTATAGGGTGGTGAGTGTGTGTGTGAGAGAGATCCGGGTGGCAATTTTGTCTATCCAAGCATCCTGCTGCTCTCTCTGAATTTTCCCAGGTTTCTGGTGAGGAGTTGTGGCGGTCCCGCACAGTTATCTGAGATGCACCTGAGTTGTAGGTGAGCGGGAGTTGGGGGGGGGGTCGCAGGGCAGTGGTGAAGGGTCCAGATTGTGTGTGTTTCCCCAGGCATTCTGCTGCTCTCCCTCTGAACTTTCCTGAGTTTCTGGCGAGGGGTTGGGGTGGTCCCACATAGTTATCAGAAACGCCCCTGAGTTGGAGGTAAGCAAGAGTTGGATGGCCTCCGGGCAGGGGTGAGGGTCCCAGATGATGACTGTCTCCCCCAGGCATCCTGCTGCTCTCTCTGAACTTTCCTGTGTTTCTGGTGCAGTGCTCAGGCGGTCCAGCACAGTTATCAGAGCTGCACCTGAGTTGAGGGTGGGTGGGAGTTGGAGGGCCACAGGGGGTGTGCAGAGTCAGATGGCGAGTGTGTCTCCCCAGGCGTCCTGCTGCTCTCTCTGAACATTCTCTGGTTTCTGGCAAGGGGTAGGGCATCCAGCACAGGTACCAGAGATGCACCTGTGTTGGGGGTAGCAAAAGTTGGAGGGCCTCAGAGGGTGAGGGATCCAGATGGCTAGTGTGTCTCCCCAGTCATCCTGCTGCTCTCTCTGAACTTTCTGGTGAGGGGTTGGGATGATCCTGAGCAGCTATCAGAGAGGCAGTTGAGTGGCGCTAATCAGATGAACTTTGGTTAAATATTCTTTCCAGTGTGTGGGCTGTCTCTGTATCTTGGAGGCTATTTCTTTGGAGGTGCAGAAGATTTTCAGTTTTATGTAAGGCCCTTTGTTTAACTTTGCTTCCATTTGCTTTGTCAGTGGTGTTTTGTCTTTGAAGATGCCATTAGATTTGATGTCATAGAGCATTTTTCCTATGTATTCATCAATGCAACTTATGGATTCATTAATGTTAAGATATTTAATTCATTTTGATCTGACTTTTGTGCATATTGTTAGATGGAGGTCTCACTTGATCACTTGATCACTTGAATCCCGTTATTTATCGATTTGCTCGAGCGGGCACCAGTAATATTTCCATTGAACCCTATCACGTGCCAATGTAGCCCAATGGCATCTGGTTGATACAGGAATATGAAGAGCCTCAAACCGTTCCTTCAGGGTCTTGACAAGGAAGTTTGACCATCTTGTAGGTGGGCGGCCACGTGATCTTTTGACATCCCGTGGGATCCAGTATGTAACGGCTCTAGTCCAGCGATTGTCTCCAAATCGCATTACATGTCCAGCCCATCTGATTTTCGAGGCCTTGGCAAACAAGACAGCATCCCTGATTCTGGAATAGCGAAGGAGTTCAGAACTCCGGATTCCTTCTCTTACTTGAGTGAGGTGTGATATTCCAAGCATAGCTCTTTCGATTCTTCTCTGGGAGACCCGAATAGCATTCTCATCCTGCTTTCGTAGGGCCCAGGTCTCTGAGGTGTATGTTAATGCAGGGAGAATGGTGGAGTCAGAGATGTGCCCAGAGCCAGAGGTTCTTTGTCCTTTTAGCTATTTCTTCGATGCCTTTGAAGGCATTCCATGCCACTCTCTTCCTCCTGCGCAGCTCAGGTTTTAGGTCATTCATCATGTTGACTTCTCGACCTAGGTACACATAACTGCTGCATTCAGAGACGTTTATTCCATTGAGAGTGTATGGGCCCTCAGGAACTAGTTCATTTTTCATGAACATAGTTTTCTTCAGATTCAGCTGTAGACTTATCTTTCCACATTCTCGGTCAAAGTCAGCCAGCATTTGTGCTGCTTGGCTAATTTTTGGTGTTATTAGAATGATGTCATCAGCTAAGCGGAGGTGGGGTAGTTGCCGATCATCTATCTTCACTCCCATTCCTTCCCATTCTAATTGTCGCATGATGTTCTCGAGGGTGGCGCTGAAGAGTTTTGGTGAAATGGTATCACCCTGTCGAACCCCTTTTGACATCAATGATCACTTCTTTGTAGAATGGTGAGATCCTGGTGGTGAATTTGTAATACAGCTCATGAAGGATCTTGGTGTATTGGGTTTGAACACCCTGTTTGGCTAGGGGCTTCGACGACTTCTTCAGTCTCCACAGAATCAAAGGCTTTCTTTAAATCAATGAACGTGAGACAGAGCGGCATCGTGTACTGCCTACAAACCACAATGAGCTTGGTTACTATGTGGATATGGTCAATTGTGCTGAATCCATTCCGAAAGCCAGCTTGCTCGCATGGTTTTCCTTCATCTAGTGTTCTGCCAATCCTGTTTAAGATGACTCGTGTAAACATCTTGTAGATGACGGACAACAGGCAGATGGGACGATAGTTGCCGTAGTTGCCGATGTAATGAATGTCTCCCTTCTTGAACAGTAGAACTGTCCTGTTGGTTTTCCATTGGGAGGGTACCTTGCATTCAGACCGGTAGCATGTGAAGAGCCTAGCTAGTGTATTGATGAGTACCGATGGAAGATTCTTCAGGTGTTTCTTGTGAAGTGCTACCAGTGCCTGATATATCCTGGATATTAAACCCTTGTCAGATGGGTATTGGGTGAATATCCTTTCCCACTCTGTGGATTGTCTTTGTATCTTAGTTACCATTTATTTTGAGGTACAGAAGCTTTTCAATTTTATATAATCTCATTTGTTTATCTTTGCTTCCATTTTCTTGGTCAGTGGTGTTTCATCTTTGAAGATGCTTTTATTTCAATGTAGTAGAGTGTTTTTCCTATGTTTTCTTTGATGTACCTTATAGATACATGTCTGATATTGAAATCTATAACCCATTTTGATCTGACTTTTGTGCATGGCATTTTAAGGAGGTCTAAGTTCATTTTTTACACGTAGTTGCCCAGTTTTCCCGGCACCATTTGTTGACGAGGCTTTCTTTGCTCCACTTAATATCTTGTGCTCCTTTATCAAAGACTAAGTGGTTGTATATTTGAGAGTGTGTTTCAGGATATTCAGTTCTATTCCATAGGTCTATGGGTCTGTCTCTATACCAATATCACACTGTCTTAATTACAACTGCTTTGTATTAGAGTTTGAAGTTGGGGAAAGTGATACCTCCCATCTTCTTTTTTCCCAAGGATTTTTTAGGTATTCGTGGGGGTTTATTATTCCATACAAATTTCAGGTGTACTTGTTCAATTTCTTCGAAGAACATTGACCCCCCCCCCCCCGTGCCAGCTCTCTGAGACCCCCCTCCCCACGCCCACCCTCTGATTGACACTGCTTTGCTCCAGGTGTCTGCGAAACCTTTAGACCCACCCCCATCATACTCCTCCGGGCAGGCGGGACACCTGAAGCCTGAAGGCTGGAGTGTGAACTTCCGCAGACCAGGACCTATCCTCCTAACCGCGCCAGCCCTCTGATTGCCACTGCTTTGCTCCAGGCCTCTCTATCCTAGGTTTCACACCCCAAAACTCATAACTGTGCAGCCACTAGTATGGCCTTGCAAAGTACTTTTTTTCCCTATATCCTCTATAGTAATACTAGGGTACACTTTCCACAGTACACCCCACATCCCTCAGAATCTGTGAACACCCATCAACAACCTTTACTGTACTTCCCAGACATACAGTGCCTAATACTCTCAAGTTGCAGCCTATAGCAATCATAATGGTAAAGCAATGCAGAATTACGCCAAGCTCCATAAGCAAAGCTACCTGCCAAGAGAAGCCAAGCAATAATGATAAGATGGATGATCTCTCTGATAAGCAATTTTGAAGAAAGTATTAATAATGCATAAGGAGCTCAAGGAAGCAATGGAACACGGAGCCAATAAAATGGAAGAGGACATGAAAGCAGAAGTGAGTTAAATGGAAATGAAAATGCAAACAGAAATAAAAGACATTAGAAATGAATGGGGGAAATGAAAACCTCACTGGAAATCCTTTGCAGCAGAGTAACAGCCTCTGAGGACAGAATCAGTGAACTTGAAGATGAGTTGAAGAGATTTTATGGGCAACAGCAAAGATGGAAAAAGACTCACAGTAAATGAACAGACAACAAGCTTAATTGAGATGAAGCCAAAAGGAATAACATAAGGATCATTGGAGTCCCAGAGGGACAAGAAGAAAACCCTGACAAAGAAGCAACTATCAAAGCAATAATAACTGAAAAGTTCCCAGAACTGGAGAGCACATGCTGCCAGATTCAGGAAGCTCGAAGGGTAATATCTAAAAGAAACCCAAATAAGAATACCCCTAGACATATCCTAATAAAAATGACAAGAACTATAGATAGAAATAGAATACTGAAAGCTGCAAGATCAAATAAGGAAATCACATACAAAGGAAAATCCTTAAGATTTACAGCAGACTTTTCAGAGGAAACAGTCTGAGCTCGAAGACAGTGGTGATATATTGTGAAAAGACTCAATGAAATTAAGGCTTCACCAAGAATTCTGTACCCCACCAGACTCACATTCATATTTGAAGGTAAGATACTCAACTCATAGATAAGCAATTGTTCATAGATAAGCAAGAGTTTAAGAACTTCGTAGACTCAAAACCAACTTTAAAAGAAGGACCGAAGGAGCTGCTGTAAGACAAACCATAAAATGCAAAAAACTTATTCAAAAAATGGCACAAACTCCTATGACAATAATCTCTCTCAAAGTCAATGGCCTAAATGTGCCAATAAAGAGACACAGAGTGGCAAAATGGATTAAAAAACTGAATCCAACATTCTGCTGCCTACAAGAAACACATCCTAAATGATCAGAGCAAACACAGACTCAAAATCAAAGAGTTGAAACAATTCTCCACGCAAACAACTCCTCCAAAAGGCTGGTGTGGCCATACTAGTAACTGACAACATAGATTTCAGGCTAAAAAAGGTTAGAAGCGACAGTGAAGGCCACTTCTTAATGATTATGAGATGCATATACCAGGAAGAAATTACACTCCTAAACAAACATGTGGGAGTCAGAGGCTAGGTAAGACAGAAAATGGAACAGTGTGCTAACAGTTGTCGAGGGTACTAATGCCAACCTAGAACTGAGCATTAAATAGAGGCAAAAGATACACATGACAACCCTTTTATGTATGTTCTGTAATCCATAGTCTGGAGGGGAAGGAAAAGAGAAAGTGAGAGAAGTGGAAAGAAATAAAGAACCTGCCATGGAGGAAGGCTGAGGGAGGGGGAGGGAACCGGGGGCGTTGGTGGTGGGAGATGGGCACTGGTGGCGAGATGGGTGCTGGAACACTGTATGACCAAAACCCAAATATGAACTTTTTAATTATATATCTTTGTAATTGTAAAAATTAAAAAATTAAAAAAACAATATGGACATTTTCCAAAGACTAAAAATTGAACTCCCATTTGACCCAGTTATACCACTCCTGGGAATATACCCTGGAAAGCCAAAAACACACAGCGGAAACACTGTCCCTACTTTTATATTCATAGCAGCATTATTCACAATAGCCAGAATCTGTAAACAAACATATTGCCGGAAATTGATGACTGGATTAAGAAACTTTGGTACATCTTCACAATGGAATACTATGCAGTTGTTTAAAAAAATGAAGTTATGAAATTTGCCTATAAATGGATGTAAATGGAGAGAATCATGTTGATTGAAATTAGCCAGAAGGAGAGAGACAGATGTAGAATGACTGCATTTCTTTGCATTACATAAATATATATATATATACATATATAACAATTATGATACCAATGTTCAAGGTCAGGCGAAATGTGGATCAGGACGACTTGCCAAAGGTAGAAACTACCACAAATGTGTGGGAGCAGAGATTAAGTAAAACAGAGAAAGGAACAGTGGACCAATAATTGTTGAAAGTCTATTACAATCCACAACATGTAAGAGAGGAGAAGAGAGAAAGAGATAGAGAGAAAGAGAAAGAGAGAAAAGAGATGGAGAACCTGCCACGGATGCAGGCTAGGGAGGGGAGGGTATCAGGTACATGGTGGTGGGTGGTGGGCATTGGTGGAGGGATGGATGCTGGAACACTGCATGGCTTGAAACCCAAACATGAACATTTTTGTAATTGTCAAAAATAAATAAATGTAGAAAAAAAAATAATAAAAAAGAACCTCATGGGTATCTTTATAGGAACTGCATTGAATCTGTATAAAGCTCTAGGGAGTATTACCATTTTGATAATGTTAATCCTTCCAAACCATGAGCAGAGAATGTGTCTCCATTTCCTCAGGTCCTCTTTTATTTCCTGAAGTAATGTTTTGTAGTTTTCTATGTAGAAATCCTTTACATTCTTTGTCAAACTGATCCCTAGGTATTTGATTTTCTGTGGTGCAACTGTGAATGTGATAGTTTCTTTAATGTCCCTTTCTTCTGTTTCTTGTTTGCATATAGGAAGGCCATTGACTTTTGGGTATTGTGTTTGACCCCTGCCACTCTACTATAGGGATCTATTATTTCTAGAAACCTCTTGGTAGAGAGTTTAGGATTTTCCAGGTATAATATCATGTCATCGACAAATAGTGATAACTTCGGCTTCTTGCTTTCCTATCCGGATGCCCTTAATGTCTTTTTTTCCCTCTGATTGCTATGGCAAGTACTTCCAGTACTGCATTGAATAGAAGTGGTGACAGTGGGCAGTCTTGTCTTGTCCCCTGATTTTAAGGGGAAGGCTTTCAGTTTTCCCCCCATTGAGAATGATGCTCACTGTCAGCTTGTAGTAGATGGCCTGTATTATATAGAGGAAGGTTCATTCAATTCCCACTTTATAGAGAGTTTTTATCATGAACGGGTGTTGAATCTTGTCAAATACTTTCTCTGATCTATTGATATGATCATATGGTTTTTATTTTTCTTTTTATTGTTATCATGTATTATGTTGATTGACTTGCGGATCTTGAACCATCCTTGCATTCCCGGGATGAATCACATTTGGTCATGGTGTATAATCTTTTTGATGACTATAGCAAAAAGGATTCTATTTGCTAGTATTTTAATGAAGAACTTAGCATCTGTGTTCATAAGTGAGATTGGTCTGCAGTTTTCTTTTTTGTGATGCCTCTGTCTGCTTTGTGTATGAGGATAATATGTGCCTTGTAGACGCTATTTGGGAATGTTTCTGTTTCTACAATTTCCTAGAAGAGCTTGAAAAGAACTGGGAATAGGTCCTCTTTAAAGGTTTGGTAGAATTCATTGGTGAATTCATCAATCCTGGACTTTTTGTGTTCAGGCAGACTTTTGATTACTTATTTAATCTCCTCGATGATGATAGGTTTGTTAATGTATTCCAAAATTCTTGTTGCAGCCTTGGGAGGCTATAGTAATTCAGGAATACATCCATTTCTTCTAATTTCTCTTGTTTTGTGGCAAACAGACTTCAAAGTAATCCCTGATGATCTTTAGAATTTCTGTTTTTTCTGTTGTGATGTGATGGCCCCCTTTTCATTTCTGATTCTATTTATTTGTGTTCACTCTTTCCCTTTCCTTACTAGTCTTGCTAGTGGTTTGTTGATCTTGTTTATTATTTCAAAGAACAAGCTCTTGGTTCGTTGATCTTTTGGAATTCCATCTGTTTGATTTCCACTCTAAGTTCTATTATTTTTTCTTCCATAATGGGTTGAGCTCCTTTTGTTGGTTGCTTTCTAAGATCTTAAGCTGTGGATTCAGATTGTTTATTATGACCCTTTCTTCTTTTCTGATGATAGCTTACAGAGCTATGAATTTTCCCTCTTAACACTGCTTACACTGTATCCCACTGGTTCTGGTAATTCGTGTCTTCAGCCTCATTTGTTTCAAAGAATCTTTGGATTTCCTCTTTGATTTCTTTTATGACCTGCTAGTTGCTCAGCACTGAGGTGTTTACTTTCCAAGTGTTTGGTATTACACTCCATTTCTGTGTGTGATTAACTTCTATTTTCAGTGCATTATGATCTGAAAAAAATAGTTGATACAATTTCTATCTTCTTGATTTTTATGGAGTTATGTTTGTGGCCCATTATGTGGTCTATCTTGGAATATGTTGCATGTGTGCTGGAGAAAAATGTGTATTTGGCTTTTATGGGGTAAATGCCCTTTATATATCTACCAGCCCTCTTTCTTCCATTTCTTCCCCTAGGGCCAGTATTTCCTTGGTGATTTCCAGTCCTGTAGATCTAGCAAGAGTTGATAGAGCAGTGTTAAAGTCTCCAAATACAATCGTATTGCTGTCAATGTCTTTGAAGTCTATTAGCAGTTGTTTTAGGTATTTTGATTTCTCCTCATTGGGTGCGTAGATGTTGGAGTGTAATTTCTTCCTGGTAAATGTATCCCTTCATTATTAAGAAGTGACCTTCACTGTCACTTCTGATCTTTTCATTCTGAAATCTATATTTTCAGATAATAGTATGGCCACCCTGGCCTTTTGGAGAGATTATTTTAGTGAAGGATTGTTTTCCATTGAATCTGTCTTTGCTCTGATATTCTGATTCATTTCTTGAAGGAAGCAGAATGTTATGTTCAAATTTTTCTTCATTTTTCCACTCTGGATCTCTGTCTGGTGCATTGTGACCATTGACATTGAGAGAAATTATTGACATGTGATTTTGTGCCATATTTCTGCATAAGTTTTTTGTTCTTTTGGGTTTGTCTTAGAGTCGCTCTTTCAGTCCTTCTTTTAAGGTTCGTTTTGAATCCATAAGGTTCCTGAGCTGTTGCTTATCCACGAATCTGTGTATTTGTCCTTCAGATCTGAATGAGAGTCTAGCCAGGTAAAGAATTTTAGGTGAGGCTTTCATGCCATTGTTTTTCACTATATCCCACCACTGCCTTCAGTCTTGAAGGGTCTCTTCTGATAGGTCTGCTGAAATTTGAATGGATGCTCCTTTGTATAAAATTTTCTTCTTTGATATTGCCACTTGAAGAATTGTGTCTCATCCATGGCATCTAGTATTCTCACTAGGATCTTTTCATTGGGGTCTCTTTTTACTGCTTCCTCCTTCAGATTTCTTGGATCTGGATGCCTGTATCCTTTAACTCTGGAAACTCTTCTGCATTGATTTTTGAACTGTACCTATTTCCTTGGGATTGCTTTCCTGTTCCTCTGGGACTCCAATCATTCTTATGCTATTCCTTTCATATTCATCCCAATGTTCTCTGTTCCGCTGTTGATCCATTTTTTGGTCTTTTTTTGTCTGTTGCATTTCCCTGAGTGCTTTCTGCAGCCATCATCATTCTCATTGATTGTCTTTCGCTCTTTTCATTCAGCTGTTAAGAGCCCCCATTGCATTTTTCATTATATCTACTAAGTTTTTTTATTGGTGATATTTCTGTTTGTAGTGTTCTCATTTCTGCTCTCATTTCCTTCTGTAATTTATTGGCTGCCCTTTTGACTGCTTCACTTATGTCCTCCTGTATTTTATTGGACATCCATTCCACTTTGTCATTGAGTTCATTAAACATCCTCACCATTTCTTCTCTGAATTCTTTATCATAGATATTATGTATGTGTTGTAGCAGTAAGTAGATCTAAGGATACGCAAAGGAAGGTCTGATGTATACTGCCTGTTAACAGATACATGGGGTCTTCTGGCAGACTGTCTCCCAATAGAGTTAGTTTGTAGAAACCCTAGTGAAGTGGCTGGGGAGGCTGGAACTCAGCTCGCGCCGGGCCCAGCTGACTATGGAGCCCCGAGGAGGGAAGATGGGTTTTTGGGAGTGGGCCCGTCGCCTCTGGGGGGTCCCAAAAGCAGCCGGATGAGACTCACCCATCACACTAGCCACCATTTTCGCTGTCCGGACACTGGGAAACTGCCTCACGACCAGATTAACAGAGCAAAAAATTCGAGCCCAGGTAGGCGGCTCCCAGAAGCAGGAATCACTGGGAATCGTCAGTTGGAGTCAGGGTCGCCTTTCCCCTTCATTTTGTCAGAGCCTGGTGGCCCGCCAGGAGCTGTGGGCCAGCATGCAGAGTCACAAGCGGCTGGGGAGGCTGGAACTCGGCTCATGCGGGCCCAGCTGACTATGGAGCCCCGGGAGGGAAGATGGGTTTTGGGAGTGGGCCGTCGCCTCTGGGGGGTCCGAAGCAGACAGATGAGACTCGCCCATCACACTAGCCACCATTTCGCTGTCCGGACACTGGGAAACTGCCTCACAACCAGATTAACAGAGCAAAACCAGTTTGAGCCCAGGTAGGCGTGCTCCCAGAAGCAGGAATCACTGGGAATTCATCAGTTGGAGTCGGGGTCACCCTTTCCCCCTCCATTTTGTCGAGCCTGGTGGCCCAGCCGAGGGCCAGCTCAGAGTCCACAAGCGCTGGGGAGGCTGGAACTCGCTCACCGGGCCCAGCTGACTATGGAGCCCGAGGAGGGAAGATGGGTTTGGGACTGGGCCCGTCGCCTCTGGGGGTCCCGGAAGCAGCCGGATGAGACTCACCCATCACCTAGCCACCATTTTCGCTGTCCGGATGCTGGGAAACTGCCTCACAACCAGATTAACAGAGCAAAATCAGTTTGAGCCGAGGTTGCGGCGCCGCTGCGCCAGCAGTCCACTAAAATAGTGAAACAGTAATGTCTTTTAATGCACTGCATTCCCACGAAGAGCAGGAAAGTTTGGTGGGAAGGGAGATATAAAGAGGAAAGAAATGACATACAGAATCCGCCAAGTAGTTGAGGGTGTGGGGAGGGGGGAGGGAGGTGGGGATATTGGTGATGGGAGATGGGTTTGGGTGGAGGGATGCATGTTGGAACACTATAGAACCAAAACTCTACATGAGCATCTTTCAATTGTATGTCTAAAATGGTGTAATAATATTTGCGGGGAAATAATAAAATTAAATTTAAAAAAAAAGGAAGAAAAGAAAAAAAAAAAAAACCCTTGTGAGACTGTTAATCAAGCTGCAGCTACACAAACAAGGCTATCCTAGGACATTTCTCTGCACATTCCCTGGTTGGCTCTAATTAGCCCTAGATGGAATCTTATGAACAAGATCTCGTTTTCTGGGGCAATTTAGGAAGACTAAGTTAACAAACTGTTGCATTCTTTGCTTATCTCACCTCACTGAGATAGCACCACCTGCAGGCTTCTGGCTCCTGAGTGTCTCCTCCCTATCACCATAAATCCTATGGTAAAAATGTAAAATGTCCTTGCAGTGTCAATTATGTAAACTGAACTCTAAGTTGTACTGCCCTTTGTTGTGTTGGCTTATAAGTAAGTTGTGGTCTTTGTTTAAGGGTCAGTCAGCTCTCGTCAGTCAGCTCTCCTCAGTGAGCTGCGTTCAGTCAGCTCTGGTCAGTTAGCTGCAGTCAGTGAGCTGCGGCCAGTTAGATGAGAGCTGCCCCTTCCGGCTGGTGATTATTAAAAATATTAATGGAATACGTCTTGTGCCTGGAGTCTCATCTCTGAGCCTCTGACCCGACGGGACATTCCTGCTTCAATGTGTGTATTCTTTTTAAGTCTTCAGGGTTGTTTTCTTCATCCACTCTTTTGAGCTGGGGATTGAAATTTTTACCCTTGGTGCTATGGTAGTCAGGGATGGATTCTGTTGAGTCAGTGTTTCTTCCTATCAGGTAGGACTCTAGAGATGCTCAGCACATGATGTTCTCCTCTTCCCTCTGAGGATTTTACCTTACTCTTGGTATTGAATTTCTTGTACTATGTGGGCATATGAGCAGCTGCTGGCCTGGCCATTCAAGCCCCCAGTAAGATTTCCTGAGGGTGAGGCATACTGGCATGTGAAAGCTCATAATTCTGGGAGCTGTAGTTCCATTTCTTTCCCTCATGTGTGGTTGCACTAGCTCTGGGTCCTGCCTGAGGCGTGCTGCTCTGTGCTTTCTTTTTTTTTTTTTTTTTACTGTTTCCACTATTTTAATGGACCATGCAACTGCGCGACCTGGGCTTGAACTGGTTTTGCTCTGTTAATCTGGTCATGCGGTAGTATCCCAGTGTCCAGACAGCGAAGGTGGTGGCTAGTGTTGTGGGCGAGTCTCATCTGGCTGCTTTCGACCCCCCAGAGGTGATGCGCCCACTTCCAAAACCCATCTGTCCTCCCGGGAGCCCCCTGGGCAGCTGGGTCTGGGACGAGCCGAGTTCCAGCTTCCCCAGCCACATGTGAGGCTCTTCATGCTATGGCTGGTGGCCCCAGGGCAGCTCCTGGGCCGGGCCACCAGGCTCGACAAAATGGAGAGGGGAAGGCGGGCCCCTGACTCCATCTGATGAATTCCCAGTGACTCCCGCTTCTAGGGATTGCTGCTCTGTGCTTTCACCATGGCCCACCCTCGTCTGCCTTGTTTTAAACAGTTCAAACACCTATCAACCACTGAACTTTTTCTATTATTAGAATTATAGTGTAGATCTTCATTTGAATCATAATATTGTGTAATTAGAATAATAAAGTAGACCTTGATTTTTAAAATTACATTTTAATGAAAATTAACTTTTAGACAAATCTGCTTCAATTAACTTAAGTACAGTAGTAAAATAACCACTACATCAAGATAGAGGTGTTCCAGACCCAAAAGATTTCCCTGTTTCCCTTTTATATAAAGTTCCTTACATTCACTTTATATACTTGTTACAAAAATCTTGCTGAAATCTCTCTTACAAGGAATTCAGAGAAGAAATGGTTAGGATGCTTAGAGAGCTCAAGGAAAAGATGGAACAGTTGTCGAATAAAATACAGGAGGTCAGAAATGAAGCAGTGGAATGGGCAGTCAATAAATTATGGGAGGAAATGAGAGCAGAAATGAGAACAATGCAAATAGAAATATCATCACTAAAAAACTCAATAGATGAAATGAAAAACACAGTAGGGGCTCTCAATAGTAGGATGACAGCAGCAGAAGAGAAAATCTGTGACACTGAGGATGAGCTGCAGAAAGCACTCAGGCTACTACACAAGATGGAAAAGATAGGAAAATGGATTATCAGTGGAACAGAGAACATTGGGATGAATTCAGGCAGAACAACAAAGAATCATTGGAGTCGTAGAGGTACAGGAAAGAAACCCCAAGGAAATTAAAACAGTTAAACACATCTTTGCTTAAAAGTTCCCTGAGTTAAAGGACGAAGTCATCCAGATCCAAGAAGCCTTAAGGGTGCCACCAAGAAGAGACGCCGATAGAAAGACCCCAAGACACATCCTAGTCAAAGTAATGGATGACTTGAGACATAATTCTTCAGACAGCAAGATCAAAGAAGGAAATTGTATACAAAGGAGCATCCATTCAGCTATCAGCAGACTTCTGAAAGAGACCTACAAGCCTGAAGGCAGTGGTGGGATAAAGCAAAAAACCTCAATGAAATGAATGCCTCAGCAAGAATCTTTATCCGGCTAAACTCTCACTCAGATTTGAAGGACAGATACACAGCTTCTTGGATAAACAACAGTTTAGGAACATTGTAAACTCAAAACCAACCTTAAAAGAAGGACTGGAAGAGCTACTCTAAGACGAGATAAAACCCAAAAGAACAACAAACCTATACAGATGACACAAAATCCCAGGACAATAATTTCGCTCAATGGCAATGGTCTAAATGCACCAGTTAAGAGACACAGAGTGGCAAATGGATCAAAAAATTGAATTCAATATTCTGCTACCTTCAAGAAACACCTGAACAATCGGGTCAAAGACAGGCTCAAAGTAAAAAGATGCTAAACAATCCTTCACTCAAACAATCTCTCCAAAAAGGCCTGTGTGTGCATACTAGTACTGGATAAAAATAGACTTCAGGCTGAAAAAAGGTTAGAAGGGACAACGAAGGCCATTTCTTATTAATTAAGGTGTATGTATACAAGGAAGAAATTCCACTACTAAACATATATGCACCCAATGAGGGGCCAGCGAAATACTTAAAATAACTGCTAATAGACCTCAAAGAAGACATTAACAGTAGCACAATAATAGTCGGAGAATTCAACACTGCTCTATCATCTATGGACAGATCAACAAGACTAAAACTCACCAAGAAAATATTGGGCCTGAAGGAAAAATTGGAAGAAAGAGAGCTAGTGGATATATACAGGGCTTTTCATGCCAAAAAAAGCTGAATACACATTTTTCTCTAGTGCACATGGAACATTCTCCAAGATAGAACACAGGCTGAACCACAAAAGCATACCTCAATAAAATAAAAAGATAGAAATTGTGTCAGCTATCTTTTCAGACCATGATGCACTGAAAATGGAAGTTAACCGTACACAGAAACAGGGAGACAACCCAAACACCTGGAAACTGAACAGCTCACTCCCTGAACAACCGATGTGTTATAGAAGAAATCAAACAGGAAATCCAAAGATTCCTGGAAACAAATGAAAATGAAGACACCAACTATAAGAACTTGTGGGACATGGCCAAAAGCCATGTTAAGAGGAAAGTTTATAGCTCTGCAAGCATTCATCAGGAAAGAAGAAAGGGCCCACATAAATAACCTGACTACACTACTGAAGACATTAGAAAAAGACCAACAAAAGGAGCCCAACCCAGGCAGAAAAAAGGAAATAATAAAACTTAGAGAGGAAATCAATGAGTTGGAAACTAAAAAAACAATCTAAAGATGAATGAAACCAAGAGCTGGTTCTTTGAAAAAAAAAATAAACCATTGTCAAGACTTGTATGGACAGGGAAAGAGAGAACCCAAATAAACAGAATCAGAAATAAAAATGGTGACATCACAACAGAAACCACAGAAATCCAAAATATCATCAGAGATTACTTTGAGAGTCTGTATGCCGTGAAACATGAGAATTTAGAAGAAATGGATAAATTCCCGAGTCCTATAACCTCCCACGGCAGAAACAAGAAGAGCTGCAATACCTGAATAAGCCTATCACCACCAAGGAAATTGAAACAGTAATTAAAAGTCTGCCCAAACACAAAAGCACAGGTCCAGATGGATTCACTAGTGAACTCTACCAAACCTTTAAGGAGGAACTACTGCCAGTCCTTTTCAAGCTCTTCCAGTAAATAGAAGAAGCAAAAACACTTCCAAACAGCTTCTACAAGGCACATATCACCCTGATACCCAAAGCAGGCAAAAACAACACAAAAAAATGAAAACTGCAGACGAACCTCCCTGATATTATTTTACACCACAGAGACTGGCACATATTCAAAAGAGCAAGAACAACAAGTAGTGGCATGGATTGGGGAAGAGGGGACACTCATCCATTGTTGGTGGTAATGCTGGCTGGTAAAGCCTTTCTGGAACAATATGGATATTCCTCCAAAGATTAGAAATTGAACTCCCATTAGATCCAGCCATACCACTCCTGGGAATATACTCTGGGAAGCCAAAAATATGCAGTGGAAACACCATCTCTACTTTTTATGTTCATAGCAGCATTATTCACAATAGCCAGAATCTGGAAACAACCAGAGTATCCTAGAATCGATGACTGGATAAAGAAGGTTTGGTACATCTACACAATGGAATACTATGCAGCTGTTAGGAAAAATGAAGTTATAAAATTTGCCTATAAATGGATGGACATGGAGAAGATTATGTTGAGTGAAATTAGCCAGAAGGAGAGAGACAGGTACAGAATGACTGCATTTATTTGCATGACATAAATATATATGTACATATTGTGATACCAATATTCAAGGTCAAGTAAAACATGACCTTGTATCAGGAGGTCTTGTCAAAGGTGGAACTTATCACAAACGTGTGGGAGTCAGGAGGTTAGGTAAGACAGAAAATGGAACAGTGTGCTAACAATTGTCGAGGGTACTAATACCAACCTAGAACTGAGCATTAAATACAGGCAAAAAGATACACATGAGAACCCTTTAATGTATGTTCTGGAATCCATAGTCTGGAAGGGAAAGAAAAGAGAAAGAGAGAGAAAGGGGAAAGAAATAAAGAACCTGCCATGGAGGTGGGCTGGGGGAAGGGGGAGGGAACCAGGTAGTTGGTGGTGGGAGATGGGCACTGGTGGAGGGATGTGTGCTGGAACACTGTATGACCAAAACCCAAATATGAAATTTTTTAATTGTATATCTTTGAAATTGTATATCTCACAGTGGTATAATAAAATACTTAAAAAAGAAACTTTGGTGCATCTACACAATGCAATACTATGCAGATGTCAGAAAAAAAGTTATGAAATTTGTCTATAAATGGATAGACATGGAGAGGATCATGCTGATTGAAATTAGACAGAGGGAAAAGAATAGATATTGAATGACTGCATTTATTTGTGGAATATAAAAAAAGATAGTATGATACCAATATCCAATGTCAAACAAAACATGGATCAAGAGATCTTGTCAGTGGGTGGAATCTACCTCAGATATGTGGGAATCAGAGGTTAGGTAAGACAGAGAAGGGAATAATGTGCTGACAATTGTTGAAAATAATAATACCAACTTAGAACTGAGTATTGAATGTGCAAAGGGATATACATGATAACCTCTAAATGTATGTATTGCCAACCACAACGTGTAAGAGAAGAAAGAGAGAGGGAGAAAGACAGAGAGACAAGAGAAGAGAGGCAAAAGAACCTTCCATAGAAGCAGGCCAGGGGAAGGGGGGGAGTCAGGGGACATTGGTGGTGGGAAATGGGCACTGGTGGAGGGATGGGTGCTGAAACACGGTATAACTGAAACCCAGAAATAATCATCTTTGTAATTGTATATCTCATGGTGGCATAATAAAATTTGAAATAAAAATATTTCTTTTCAAATAAAAATATTTATGGATGAATTAAAGAAAGGCATAGCTCTTATCAGAGAAATGCATGAAATCTATTATCAAAGCAATGAAAATACTTTTACTTCCTGCCTACTTTTTTGTTAGTCTCTGGACCTCTGCAACATAATTAGGGACTTGTTAATATGGTGACAAATGTCAAAGAAAATAGGTTAGTTTTATAAGGAACGTTAGAATGTCACATTCATTTTACAACTGAAACATTTGATGTTATGACTTCATGTCTTAAATTTTTTGCAGACATTTTTTTGGTAATCCACATTCCAGGGGACAGAAAATTATGTATTGTAAAGGAAGCATCTGCAACCCACTATTTAGCAGAAATATAAAAGCTTATTTTTTTGTCGCCACAGCAACTACCAGCAAGCCCTGCACACTTGTGAGTTTGTCTAGACAGCACAAAATTCATCAGCACTTTCTCTGTTGTATGCCAATTTAAATGGCAGGTATGGATTCAAGGTGATATTGGAAGAGAAAAAACATTCTGTTTGAGAAAATGAAAGCATTTCAGGCTCCCTGTGAGCATCTAAAAGACTATCAGTAAAACCTTTCCTAGTTTGAAAACTCTGGTGTTAGTATTTGATTTTCCATTTTAATAAAATTATAACTAGAAATAGGAACTAGAAATATATCCACAAAGCCTGCCAAATGTATCTAAAAAATATCTGATCTGAAAATGCTTGATATCTTTTAAATTCATGGCAAACTAAAGATCAAATGTCTATTTTGCATTGGTTTATTTTATTTTATATTGAATCATAGCTACTTAGAGGTAAACTCAGCAGCTAAATTCATTTAAAGAGATTTTTATTGTATCATCGTGAATGATTGCCATATCACTAATCCCTTCACCAGTGCGCACTGTCCTCCACTCGTGTCTGCAGTTTCTCTCCCATCCATGTTTGCCTCTGTGGCACGCACTTCCCCCTCCTTTGTGAAGAAAATGTTTTTAAACTATGTTACTACCTGTCAGGGAAGCTGCTGGGGTCCCTGACAGTGTCAGGACAGAAGTGTTCTTCTATCTCTTAGGACGCCAGGGACAAAGGAAAACTCATGAGTCCGATGCAGTTCCAAAAAAGGCTTTTAATAGTACAAAGCTCTTCCACAGCACTCCAATATAATTAATGGACTCTAGCTCTGGTCCGTACTTAGAACATACAAAAGAGCCTAAGTCTCCCATCAAAGAGAGAGGGATCTCACCAGAGAAGAGTCCTACCCAGAAGAAGGAGCAAAAGGCCCAGGAGCAAAAAGCGAAGCCTAGGGGCCTCAAATCAGTCCCCTTATATGCACCAAAGTGTATATTTTGACATGACCAGGGAGGTGTCAGGACAGAAGGTGTCAGGACAGAGGTGTCAGGACAGAGGTGTCAGGACCCTCCCACCAGGGAGGGTCATGTCAATAAAGAACTCTAAACAGAGTGTAGAAGGCTGATGCCACACCCTATTACAGGTATAAACAAAGATTAGCCAAGGACTAATCCTGAGATTATCTCTTATGTAAAACACTGGAGATAGAGAGAAGGCTGATATGAAGTAAAACATCTTAATTTCATGAGCTTCATGTTATCTAGATGGTACCCACAAGGTCCTTCTTATTTATTATCTGCACCAGGGTGACTTTGAGTATCTTGTTCTCCATATACTGAAAGGGTCACACACACTTGCTTGAGAGCAAACTAGTATGATCTTTCCTATAGTCTTCCTATAGTCTCAGCGTAGCCAGGGTGGTAGTTTCCTGGTAAATTCTAACTGTCCCACGCTGGGTGCAGTAGGTATAAAGAGGAGCTGTGCCCAATCTAGAAAACATAGAAGTCTTAGTAGATGTATATGTCAGAAGTTATTCAGTCAAGGTGACTTCTGTAACTGCCACACCCTCTAGCAGTGTTTACATAGAAGACAGTCTCATTAGAATGAACCTTGACTTAAGTAGATTAAGCTGGGAGTGGGCAAAACATGATGGACCGCCAGCCGGATCACCTACACCCACCCGCAGCTTCCTCCCCCCAGGTTGCTGGTCCGGCTCTCGACATGGGGAGGCTGTTCCTTGCTCTCCTGTGCCGCCGTTCTGAGGCGGTCGGGGGCGTGGCGGGTTTAGCCCTGGCCCCCCCTCGGCAGGCCTCCAGCCGAGGCGGGTTCCCGGGATCCCTACCCCCCTGCGGCTTTTCCATCCGCCGGTTGCTGGTCGGGACTCCATGGGGCAGAGCTGTTTTGCTCTCCTGTGCGCCGTCATGAGGCAGTCGGGAGGCGGCGGGGGTCTGCCGCCCCCGGCAGGGCCTCCCAGCGCCCCCTCCCTCCCGGGCGCCGCCTTTTCCTTTTGGACTTCCGTCCGTCAGAACTCCACAGCAGACCAGCCATCACAGCCCGGATCCGACCCCACCCAGCGCGCTTTTTCATCCGGCTAGGTATGCTGGTCAGAGACTCTCAAGGGGCAGAGCTGTTCCTTGCTCCCTGCAGCCGTTCATGAGGCGGTCGGGAGGCGGCGGGTTCTAGCCCTGGCCCACCCCCGGCGGGGCTCACAACGCCAGCCCCTCCTCCTCGGCGCCGCCTTCGCTTTGCTTCCCTCGTAGAACTCACAGGAGTTCGGCCCGCGGTTTATAAATGCTTTTTGGAGGTGTTTAAAAGAGTTTGCCTCCCGCCGGCGCCGGCGTGATAGAATTCAGATTTTGGGTCATTCGGAGATGTTTGAGGCTCTTTGTGTCTGTAGGCCGTGCGGCCGGCGGACGGCGTATTACTGGTGCCCGCTCTTAGGCGGAGGTCGTAGCGGGCAAAACACCAAAGCTCCCAGATTAGCTAAATCTGTCATCCAACAACTCTCCCTTTTTTGTTTACAAAAAAATAAAAATACAAGTACTCTAGATAATACATACAGAGGAGTGATACAGAAAAGGAACAATTCCAATTACAAGGTAATATTACATGTTGTCCCAATGTCCGAATTCATTTTGAACCCAGAGTAAAGTTCATAGTAAAATGTCTCTAGCTGTTTGGTCATAACTGACTACAGCCTGTATTGTCCTAAATTAGTGAGAGTCAATTTCCCACGAAGTCAGCGTCTCTGAAGAACTGATTCTGAAACAGCAGCATTGGTGAAGATAGGAATGAATCTCAGGAGAGCAATCATCAGGAGTTCGATGAATTATCAGGAACATTGTATCAGGTTTCAGGAACACTGGAACAAACTTCTAAAGCACTGGAATAGGTCTCTGGAACAGTGGTACAGGCATTTAGCAAGGGAACACTGGCACCGCAACCATACCTATAATTTAATTTTAGGTGAGACAAAAACACTTTTCATAATTAGTCACAAATAGAGATCATGTGGGGTTTGGCAGGAATCCAAGTCTGGAATGGAGAGAACATAAAGAAGCTCCAACGCAGGTAGAGCAGTGAGATAAGTATGAGAATTGACTCATCCAAAATTGATGAGTCTAATAGGTCAGCAAAGGAGCTGATGAATCCAATTGAGAAGGCAGTAGTTTAGACATAACATAGACACAACATTATTCACAAACAAAATGGTGGCCACCACACACACATGCACACACAAAATTTGATCCATCAGTATATTACAGCTGTATATATGACACATCTAGGGTGATAAATGCTAATGAATCAAGCGCTTCATTAATATAAAGCCAGCAAATATGATGGTGAGAAAGTGTCCATTCTTGTGAATAGAAACATTAGAGAAAATTTTTTCATTAATTTAGCAAACCTTTTTGTAATGAGCACTGTGGTAAGAGTCCGGATTATTAAGTACCTGCAGAAGGAATCTGTAGCAGCCAAGTTCTTTTCCTGTAATTTTTTTAAAAATTTTCCTATAAAATTTAATTTTTTTTAAATTTTAAATCTCATAAACAAGAAATATTAGAAAACTCATTGTTAAACCATTTTTGAAATAGAACACTATTTCCAGAGTTCAGCTTTTTTTCCACCTTTTTTTTAGAAAGTATATCTTCAGCTATCACATCAATAGGCTGCAAGGCAAGATTATTATTATAAGTGAACTAAATGTAAATGGTTTTAACAGTAGTTTGCGACGTCTTTCTGCAACTTTATTTCAGAAGAATTTGGCATTTTCTGAATCTTGGAGAACCTCGAGTTTTAACAAGACATAGTGGGACCCAAAGCTTCTTGGCAGGGTTGCCATCTGTTGAAACATAGGCAAATCCTTTTCCTCGAATGAGGAGATTACCTGTTACCCACTTATCGTCAATTTTCACCCAGATAGGTGAATTGATTGGTTTCTGAGCCTGTATATCTTCTTGAAAATGTCTTTCAGCAGCTGTGTACATCTCTCCCTGAGGTAAATTCAAGAAATTTGAGGTGAATAATGTTAAAAGATAAAGAATCCATTGTAGGCATACTTGTTTTTCGTTGCTTCAATAACTGAGTTTTAAGTGTTTGTGAGCATGCTCAACAATTCCCTTGTCCTTGTGGATTATATGAAATTCCTGTAATATGTTTGATCTGCCACTCTTCACAAAAAGGATTTGAAGGTTTTGCTGGTGTAAGCAGGACCATTATCTGTTATTATGGCATGGGGAATACCCATGACAGAGAAGCACTGAAGGAAAAAGGAGCAAACAGATTTGGCTCTTTCAGAAGTCATTGGAACAGCCTAGAATATGTATCAATGATCACGTGAAGGAAAGGTTTGTTTGGGAATAAGTTAGTATGCATTATGTCCATCTGCCACAATTGGTTTGTCTGTAAAACCTCGAGGATTAGCTCTGGCTACATGAGATGTACAATGTAAGGGAACACACACAGGAGAATTATGGACAATTTGTTTAGCTTGTCTCCATGGGATACTATGGTGTACATAAAGGAGAGGCAGTTGTATGCAGAGTTTGGTGCTCTTCCTCAGCTGGTTTGAATACAGGTGCTGCCAAGAGATCTGCTGCTGCATTTCCTCGAACCATCAGCCCAGGAGGCTAGGAGTGTGACCAGATATGTGAAATATATATAGGGAATGTTCTTTTTGGAGGATTTCTTGCAATTTCTGGAGTAGCTCCTGAATTATGGGATTATGTGCATTTAATGAAGCATGACAATTCCAGGAAATAAGCCAACTGCATATGCCAAATCACTCACCACATTACATGGGCCAGATATATGGGATACTAAATGTATCTGGGTGCGAGTTCCACTTGCTGAGCAGATTTATAATTTTTTGTGTGCACTCTTGTGGTTAATGAAGGACTAGTAATTCTGCCCTTTCCTGATGAGAAGCTATCAATATAGTATACTGGAGCATCAGGAATAGGTGAGGAATGGACAATGGTGGAAATTACAAAAAGTGTCCTTTTCAGAAATTCCCAGGTTTTTCCAGCTGGGTAATGATAAGATATTTCTCCTGAACAATCTGCTAAAAAGCACTTTTTAAGGATTTCACTGAGTGGTAAAACAGCTTCAATTTCTTTTTTAGGTTCAGGTAATACAATTACATGAGGATCATGTCCAAGCAATACTTGGGTTCTTAATCTTCCCTTAATTATAAGCTTTGCTATCTTCTCAAGATAAGGTGTAGCAGTACGATTCTGCTTGTAAGTATGTAAGTAACCCCATTCCAATGGTCCAGATAATTGAGCTATAGCAGCTGTTGGAGACTCGGGAGTGTTAAATACTAATAACCATACTTTTTCTCCGGAATTAAATCTGGAAAGATAAGATTTTTGAAGCCAATCCATAAAAAGGTCCAATTTCTTCTGAGCTTCCAGGAGTTAATTGTCTTGGGCTATTCAAAGCAGGATCACCTTCAAGGGTGTGGAAGGAATTGCAGAGCTAACAGTTAGGAATCCCAAGGGAGGGGCATACCCAGTTGATATCTCCTAGCAGTTTTTGAAAATCATTCAAGGTTTTGAGCTTTCTTTTGACTAATGGAGATTTTTTTGAGGACGCACTGTAGTGTGGTCAAGAGCATAGCCCAAATATTCATATGGATGCTGCATTTGGATTTTCCCCATACTTGTAAACCAGCCTCGGTAAAACTGTCATTACTTCACTGTCGGAGAACGCTGCCAGGTTCCCCCGACAGTATCAGGACCAAAGTTCTCTCTTCTACCTTCTAGGATGCTGGGAGAACAGATGAACACTCACGAGTCCGGTGCAGTTCCAAAAAAGGCTTTTAATAGTACAAAAGCTCTTCCACAGCACTCCAATATAATGAACAAACTTTAGCTCTGGTCTGAACTTAGACCATACAAAGAGCCTAAGTCTCCCACCAAAGAGAGGGGATCTCACCCGAGCTGAGTCCTACCCAGAAGAAGGAGCAAAAGGCCAAAGAGCAAAAAGCAAAAGGCTAAAAACCAAAAGCCAAAAAGCCATAGAAGCCAAAAGCTGAAAGCTAAAAGGCCCAAAGTCAAAAGGTGAAGGGGCCTCAAGTCAGTCCGCTTATATACACCAAAGTAATCTGATTGGGAGGGTCATGTCAACAAAGAACTCTAAACAGAGTGTAGTGCCACACCCTATTGCAGGTATAAACAAAGGTTATGCCAAGGTCTAATCCTTTCTACCAAGACTATCTCTTATGTAAAACACTGGAGAGAGAGAGAGGGCTGATATAAAGTAATACATCTTAATTTCATGAGCTTCATGTAATCTAGATGGTACCCACAAGGTGCTTCTTATTATTATCTGCACCAGGGTGGTTCTGAGTATCTTGTTCTCATGTACTGAAAGGGTCACACTCGCCTGCTTAGAGAAAACTAGTATGATCCTTCCTATAGTCTTCCTATAGTCTCAGCGTAGCCAGGGTGGTAGTCTCCTGGTAAATTCTAACTGTCCACACTGGGTGCAGTGGGTATAAAGAGGAGCTGTGCCCAATCTAGAAAACATAGAAGTCTTAGTAGATGTATAAGTCAGAAGTTATTCAATCAAGGTGACTTATGTAACTGTCACACCCTCTAGCAGTGTTTACATAGAAGAGAGGTCTCATTAGAATGAACCTTGGCTTAAATAAGATTAAGCTGGGGGTGGGCAAAACAACAAAACTCCCAGGTTAGCAA
>JAJIBD010004486.1:122500-171390 GCA_021461705.1 Cryptotis parvus | reverse complement strand
CTATATATTTTTATTCTTCAGTGCTGAAATTCTCTATGATAACAATGTAATTAATTTTATTCAATAATATACTCATTCTGTAATTTACTCCTTTGCTTTATTCCATAATATGAATAAACGTCCCCCAGAGCAGCACTACCAACATCACTAAAATACTAGAAACTCAAAAACTCACTATCTTCCCGTTCATCATCTATTTGCTCAAGCGGCACGAGTAATATCTCCATATGTCCTGTCTCATGCTAGTAGAGCCCAAGGGCATCTGCTTGCTCCAGGAACATAAAGAGCCTCAAACCATTATATTAGGTCATGGGAATGACCTAATATAATTGCTACTGGTATTTGGCATATCAAATACGACAAGGGAGCTTGCCAGGCTTATCGTGCAGGTGGCATACTCTTGTAGTCACCTCTAAATACAGCATTTATTGATGAACCGAGCTGAGCTGTGATAGGTTCGTCTGCTGGGTGGAGTTCTGATGGGAGGGAAGTTCGGATGTGGAAAATGATGTCCCTCATAGAGTGGGGCAGTCGTCTGGCTTGTTGTGAGGCTCTGCTGGGGTGGCGGGCCAGGGCTAGAACCCACCATCCCTCCCAGGCGCCTTGTGAGCGGCTGGGCACAGGAGAGCCAGTAGCAGCTCTGCCCCATGTCTGTGAGTCTCTGGATCAGCTTACCTGGACTGGATTGAAAAAAAAACTGCTGCAGGGTGGGTGTCCATGATCCGACTGTGATAGGCTGTCTGCTGGGTGGAGTTCTGAGGAGGAGGGATGTCCGGATGTGGAAAATAAGCGGCCCTCATGGAGTGGGGGGAGTTGTCTGGCTTGTTGTGAGGCTCTGCTGGGGTGGCGGTCCAGGGCTAGAACCCGCCATCCCTGCCGGGTGCCTCGTGAGAGCTGGGCATAGGGAGAGCAAGTAGCAGCTCTGCCCCATGTCTGTGAGTCTCACTCAAAAAAAATTTTTTTTAATTTTAGTCCTTTGTGTTTTTAAGTTATGGTCTATAGGAAATATATATTGAAATGACTATATGTTGGTTTCATGATTTGGAATGTTTCTTTCTTAAATGTTAAGGTACTAACTTGCTAAACAGTTAACACATGTCTTTACTTATTTATAATTTTATGTGTTATTTTTATTAATTAAATTTTAATTGATTTGTTGTTATTAAGTTATTTAATAAAATAGCTTGCTGCTTAAAATATTAATATTATCCTAAATTAAAACCTGTGACCAGAATATCCTTTTTAAAATTCAAGTTTCTGTTTCCACTCTGCTAGTCCACCCTTCTTCATAATAACTTCTTTTGGAGGGGTCAGGGGGTGTTGTGGCTATACCTGCTGAGCTCTGAACTGACTAACAGCATTCTGGGGACCAAACAAGGTGCTAGAAAACCAAACTGGACTGGTCTTATGCCAGGCAAACAGCCTCATTACTGTATTCTCTTTCCGGCCCCTATTGTTAAAGCTTATTACAGGTGTTGTGCTTCATGAAATGAAAGTATACCCTCCTCACCAATTAGAGCTCTGTGTAATTTAATACTTTTCTTGTGATAGTGCTATCAAAAATTAACTTGTACTTGTGAAACAAAGAATAAAGCAAAAGATTTGAAACCTCTCTTAATTGACTTGCTTTGTGGATTTGAAATTGTATACATTAAGTCTACCCCCACCCATTTCCGAAGGAAATAAAGCTTTGTTCTCTAGTTAGATTTCTAATATAATCTAACCATATAACAAAGCAGCGTCTCAAGTCTTCTCCAGTGCCTGTCCACTGATCTAGGATGGACTTTTTTGAAATCTCTATCAGTGAAGAAAATCAATGGCTGTAGCTTGGCCTCAGGATAACAAGCAGACAAATAACTGACCCTGGAATGTGACTCATTCCATGTTGAGTCTGTTATGAATGTGCTTTCGTTATCAATTACGCAGTAATAAAAATGTCCAATGACGGTTTAAAAGCTCTGCAATGAAAAAAAAATCTTTTAATCAAATAGAATATAGATTCTAAACAGGACTTTTTAAAAATCAAGATCTGTAATGAAATGTTTTCTTATGAAAATCTGAAGTTTAATGTCCTCAATTAAAACATGCTCTTAATATAATATAGTATAAAATAAAAAAATAAAAATGTTGATGCTGGTTTGTTGCAGGACTCCTAAGGGCCGCTGCATCTGCTCTGGATTGCCTCCTGCAAATCACTTCGTAGATAAGGGGGTAGTCTAAATGTGGCAGTTTATCTGACCATGTATGCTGTACTAGCTGGTATAAATATTTTCCCGTGCTACCACAATCATCGTGGGACTAGCTAGATCTTACCAGCATATTAGCCTGGCCACACAGGACCCCTGGGTAATTAGACCAGAGAGAAATGCTGTTTGCTTCCAAGCAAACAAGCATGGCTCCCTGATATACTCAAAGGCAACTAAAATACAAAACTACAATGAAGTAGAAGAGACTTGTGAAGGCTTGGAGAAATATTTAACTGGCATTAGTATTAGTCTTTGGTACAGAGACATGCCATCTCAGAAACCCCTCTTCTACCCTATAAAGGCATTTCCAGGCAGATCTTGGCTCAAAACATTATCATACTAAAGGCCCTAGGTGAGGTGCAGGGAGGGATTACCTAAGGGCATTTGACCCTCCCTGCTTTCCATACAGTGGGAGGAAGGTCTGAGTTGCAGGGGTATAAACTAGCCGGTTTCCTCTCTCGCTTCTTTTTTGGGGCTCTTTGTGAGCGCTCACCCTTCTTGGAAGTCTTGTCTTCTTCTCCTTTTACAAAGCCTTTACACGTGGTGGCCGCCATCTTGGCCTACACGTGCCTGGGGTTCTAGCCTGGAATCCTAAGCACCGGGCTTTTCCTTTTGCTGATTTGTATGCCTGAACCTGTGATAAGTAAAGCCTTTTAAAACTGCATCGGATTCCTGAGTTTTCATGCATTTCTCGCGGCTTCGGAGGTAGAAGGGAACTTCGCTTCCCGGCACTGTCAGGGACCCCGCGGAGCCCCCCGACACTGGTGATTTTCCATTCTGGAGAAATCCAATTCCCCATCACTTTCTCTCTCTCTCTCTCTCTCTCTCTCTCTTTCTCTCTCTCTCTTATTCTCTCTATCTTTCTTTCTCCCCTCCTTCACATTTTTTCTATATTTCTTTTTATAAAAACTATTTTGTTGCTTTATTCCTGAAGCAACCAGATGCCACTGGGCTACACTGGCACGTGATAGGGTCAAATGGAAATATTACTGGTGCCCGCTTGAGCAAATCAACGACGAATAACGGGATGTCAAGTGATTGAGTGATTTTGTTTCACAAAAAAAAAAGTAAAAGATGTTAATGACGGCCAGAGAGAGAGCTCAACTCATTGGAATACGTGCTTTGCATGTGAAAGGGCCAGGTTCCATCTCTCGCCCAAATGATCTTCCAAGTACCTCCAGAAGCAACAGCAAGTGCTGGAGCATGGAGTAGACATAAGCACTGCTGGGTATAAACCCAAAAAGCTAGCAAACAAATATAATGTTAACAATTTTTAATATTGTGTTTCTTTTGATCTTTTCTATTAGTCATAAGGGAAGAGAAACTGATGTAGGCAGGCATGGCAGTGAACTGTTGTCATTAGACTCACCTTTTGGAACCTGGAATGAAGACTTGATGGGACCCATTAACCAACAATAGACCCTGAGGAAACTGGATCCACCTTCTTAGGCACAACCCTTAGCCAGCCATCAACCTTCGATGGCCCAGCAGAAGATTCCAGAGCATTCCAGCCAGAAAGATAAAAGCCCACTTTGGAAAACAGTTGGGGCTTGCTCTCTGCCTTTGGAGCAGCTCCTGTTCTCCCTTGAGCACATTACTTCTCTTTCCCTGCTCCTTCCCCATCATAAAACCTTCTGAATAAAATCTGTTTTATTCACTGCTAGTTGATTCCTGAAAATTCTTTTTCTGTGAGGAAGACAAGAGCCTTGAGGAAACCCTGGGTAAGGCCTGGGACTGACTTTCCTTTCCTGCAAACAGCAATTCCTCCCTCCAGCCTGAGTCCGTGGCTTCTGGAGAAATCAAATCTCTGTTGATAGTGGGGGATCAACTCCCCGTGCCTAGAGATCAAGCGGACATCAGGTGTGGCTTGATGGCCACCTGGTGGGGCTGGTGGGGCTCAGGTCCACGCTGTGCAGGAGCTCATCGCAGACCTTATCAGTCCTAAACCTACCCAGTGGGTCCAGATGGCAGGGGTGACTGGGGAGGAAGTGACCATCTCTCTCCCCTTCCTGTCTCACATAAGCCACCTGTGAGGTCCACCTACATCAGAACCAAAGATGATTAGAAATTGTTATGCAAGTGAACAAGAAGAAAGAATAGAATGAGATCAGCTTCTAACATTCAAAACAAAAAAATTTCAGGAAGATAATATATCAGGAAGATAAGTTTTCTTGGAAGATGTTTTATTATAGATAAAATATTTTCTTTTTAAAAAAATTGACCGCATGATTAGAATATCAATGTTAGATTATCAATGTAGTTGATGTAACATGATTAGGAATATCAATGTTAGAATATCAATGTAGCTGACGTAGTATGATTAAGAATATCAATGTTGGGACCAAAGCGATAGTCCAGCGGGTAGGGCGTTTGCTTTGCATGCGGCCAGCCTATGCTGGCCCAGGTTTGATCCCGGCATCCCATATGGTCCCCCGAGCACCGCCAGGAGTGATTCCTGAGTGCAGAGCCAGGAGAAACCCTGAGCATTGCCGGGTGTGACCCAAAAAAAGAAAAAAAAGAATATCAATGTTTATCTTATGGTGTACAAAGTTACTGAAACTTTGCCACCACCAAAGTTCCAAAGACCCTCTACCACTGTTCTATGTCATTTCTAGTCCATAGCTTCCCTTGGCATCTATCCAGCCCATCTTCCCTAGTCACATAGTAACCTCAGTTCTGTGGTCAAAGCACAAAAGTTTGTTATATCAGTAAATACTGTCTACTTCCTTACTTTTGTTTCTTTAGATTATACTAAAATCTAAAGTTTCTGTAGATTATACTGTAGATTATCTGGCATTTATCTTCCTGCTGATTTATTTATTTCCTTTAACATGGCATTCCCCAAGTTACATAAAAGTTGCAACAAAGAGGAAAATGTTATCCTTTCTTCTGGTCAAAGGTCAAGCAGCCTTCCAATGTATGTATATGCCACAATGCCCTTATGCATTCATCTGTCATTGGGCACTTGGGCTATTTCCTTATCTTGGCTATTATAAATAGAACTGCAATGAACATAAGTGTGCATATATCTTTCTTAGTTAATGTTTTTTGAGTATTTTGGATAGAAGCCAAAGAAAAAAAATTACTGAGACATATAGTTTTACTTTTTAATTTTTTTAATTAAGTATTAGCTAGACCATTTTCTATAGAAGTTAAACCAGATGATGAACAGTGACTGTAGGTTCTTTTTCAACATATCCTTGACAACACTGACTATTTCTGGTCTCATTTTTTTTATGTAGAAACATATTTTCTTTTCTTACTCTATTGATTCTTCCTGAATCATAGTAGATATCCCTCCCTTTTTTCCAAGACATTTTGCTTTTGATTTATCATGCTAATCTAGTCTTTACATGCATGACAGGGCAAAGAACTGTCATTAAACTATATTCAGAGAACAGTTACAAGCATGTAAAAGAATGACAGAATAAATTTACAATATTAGAAAATCACTTTTGCTGTAATGAAAAGAATGGATTGTAGAGGAAAAAAAGACTTCAAGGAAGTCATATGGGGAACTATTATTTTGCTTTTGGAATCACCTTGCTAGTTTGCTTTTCAATTTTGTGCTCAAACTACTCAGCCATCATCAAAGGTGAATTATCTAACAATTTCATTAATTCTTAGATTTGCCCATTCTGGCTACTGCAGAAAAGTGACGTCACTTGTTCAAATTCAATTATTTGGTGTTAGAATTGAGGTAAGAAATTTAAAATCCAAGTTTTTCAGATACTAGTGTGCAGTCACAAAAATAAATAAATAAAATTTTAAAAGAGCTTCATCCAGGTTCTAAAACAGTCTCAAATAAGTAAGTTATTTTGGTGGGTGGGCCACACCCAGCAGTGTTCAGGGAACCGTGCAGTTCACCTATGCCTCTTTGCATGGCAAACCTGTGCTCCAGCCCTCTAAGCATCTCTTGACCATAAAAAAACTTTTCTAAAATTAAAAATAAGTAATAGTGATTTTTCTAAATATTAATTAATAATTTCTTAACTTCTCTGACACATTTAAAATATTGATTGATTGATTGATTGATTGATTGTTGAGGGACACCTCTCTGATGGTTCTAAGGGAACCAGGTTCTGCTCCCAGCAAAACTCAGACTAATGGCTGGGTATTTGGGCATGGCTGTGTGTGTGTGTGTGTGTGTGTGTGTGTGTGTGTATGCTCACACATATATAAATATATATATTTTAATTAAGTCAATATGATTTGCAGAGTTGTTCATAATTGAGTTTCAAGCAACTAAGTTCCAATACTAATCTCACCACCAGTGTCAACTTTCCACCACCATTGTCCCCAGGTTCCCTCCCAGCCCTCAGCCCATCTCCTTAGAAGGTACTTTAAAAAGTATTTTTAAATTTATTTTTAATGTGGACAAAAGCAACAACTGTTGATACAATTCTAGAATTGAAATCAATTAGACAACAAAGCTCCAATAGTAAAATTAGTAAGTATAAAAAATCCATTTTTAATGTGAAAGTTGTTACATCTCACCAGATTTATACAATTTTACACCCCTCAAGTTCTTGTCTAAGAATTTATTAAACTGTTAGTTGTCAGTTGCTAGTTAAACCTTCTGTGTTATCTCTTTGGTTTGTAGAGTTTAATTGGCTACTACATCACTTTTCCATCTCATTTGGTGTGCTTGTAGTAGAATTTCAGTATTGAGGAATTAGGAGGTGTCCAGTGACTTTGGAATCTATGGTCTGGACCGATGAGTTGACATGACAGCTGATATAGAAAGTGGGCATGGCGGGCTGACTCCCAGACGTACAGGGTTGGGGGAAGGAGTTCATTTGGTTCTTAGAAGACACCAGAGTTCTCAGCCTGGGCACCAGGTACCTGATATTATTGGCAGTTTGGTGTCTGCAGAGAATATTCCTGATGCAGTAGAGTTGAGCCCTTGACCTCACTTCAGTGTGGATTATGTGTGTGGCTGCCAGGCTTCAGCAGATCACCTCCCTAGGGTACCTGGAGTTTTCTGCTTCAGGGACCAAGGTTTTCATGAATTTTAACTGCTTAGCATGCATCTTCCTGGAAATTTCACTGGGAATTAGTAGAGCAGGTGTGGAGGGCTGATGGGTGAGTCAATATGGCAGTGGCTGGTTCATGAATAAGCATTCATGAAGGCACATTATATTGTAGTTGGGTCTCTTCTCTGCAGTGTTGTGGTCTCTGTGCTTCAGACTTTAACTTTACATCACTGATTTCCTAAGGCTCCAGTCTTGCCCCTATTACTGACCATTCACCTTTTCTTACCTTTGCTTTTAAAGAAACTTTTTTGGAATTCGAATGGCCAAAAGGCATATGAAAAAGTGCTCTTCATCTTTAATCATCAGGAAGATGCAAAGCAAAACAACAATGAGGTACCATCTCACACCACAGAGACTGGCACATCCAAAACAGCAAGAACAACCGGTGCTGGTGTGGATGTGGGGAAAAAGGGACTCTCATCCACTGTTGGTGGGAGTGCCAACTGGTCCAGCCCTTTTGGAAAACAATATGGGCATTCCTCCGAAAGCTAGATATTGAGCTCCCATTTGATCCAGCAATAGCACTACTGGGAATATACCCGAGAGACCGAAAAACACATAGCAGAAACACTATTGTACTTCTTTATTCATCTCTGCGTTATTCACTATAGCTAGAATCTGGAAACAACCTAAATGCCCAAGAACAGAGGACTGGCTAAAAGAAACTGTGGTTCATCTACACTATGGAATACTATGCAGCTGTCAGAAAGGATGAAATTATGAAATTTACCTGCAAATGGATGGACATGGAGGCTATCATGCTGAGTGAAATTAGAAGGAAAAGGACAGATATAGAATGACTGCATTCATTAATACTACATAGATACTAGTGTTTTACTAAATGTGGGAAATGGTAATGGCAGATTAAAACTCACCATTGAATATACACAAAGAGACTTAAGTGATAAACTCTAAATATCTGCAGGGCTAGCCACAATGTGTAAAATAAGAGGGAGAGAGATGCAGAGACAGAGAGAGACAGAGAGAGAAAGAGAGGAAACTGGGGTACCTGCTATTAAGGCAGCATGGGGGTGGGCGGAGGGGGTGGTGTACATTGGTGGTGGAAATGGGGCAGTGGTGGAGGGATGGGTGCTGGAATACTGTATTACCAATAAGCAATTATGAACACCTTTGTAATTGTATGTTTCACGGTGGTATAATAAAAAAATAAAGAAATAAATAAATAAACTTTTTATTATGCTACAAAGGAAAAATCATGTTAAAATTTAATATTATTTAATTAGTTAACTTTAAATAAGGAAATAAGAACATTATCTCAGATTAAACTAAATGTTCAATTATCTGAACACTGATAGCCAGGTTCCTAGATTATTCAAACTCATGCTTGGAAAATTAACAAAATATTCTCTTTTTTTTTTTTTTTTGCTTTTTGGGTCACACCGAGCAATGCTCAGGGGATACTCCTGGTTCTGCACTCAGGACTTACTCCTGGCAATGCTCAGGGGACCATATGGGATGCCGGGATAAAACCCAGGTCGGCCGCGTGCAAGGCAAATGCTCTACCCACTGGACTATCGCTCTGGCTCCAACAAAATATTCTTATAAGGCTTTTTCTTTCTACTGTTTCTTTTATACACTAATGAACAAAATTATGAGTTCCACACACTAATCAGGTTTCTGTTTTATTTAAACTCATGCTTGTAAAAGTAACAAAATATTCTTCTTATTTTTTTTTCTTTCTACTGCTCCTTTTTACGCACAATGCTCCACAAACAGTTTAAATAAAAAGGTTGTCAGCACTAAATAAAATTTGAGTGCCAGACACACTGAAATACACTGCCATGAAGATTATTCATGTATGAAATTTGGGCAGTTGAATGCTCTTCAATTTGATATACCAAAATAAAGTGTCCTCTGTCACTTCATGTGTAAAGGAAGTATATTTTCAAATAATGAGTACATCAAAATTCAAGTTCTTAAAATTTGTACTTTGCTTTGTTTATATTATAATAATGATGCTTTATAAGACTACTTATGTCATAAGAGTACAATTTTACACCCCTCAAAATGCCCACAACATGCCTACAACACAGTACCAACATCCCTCTCCAAATGTCCAGAGAATCCCGTCTCTTTTGAATCATTTTCCTACCCTCACTTTAGTAATCTCAGTTCTGTGGTCAAAGTCCAAGAATTTGTTTGCTCTCAGCATTGTCTATTTCCTCACTTATGTATATGTGTGTATATATATATGTGTATATATATATGTATATATATGTATATATATTCTGAGAACATATAGTATTTTCCCACTGAATTATTTGGTTCACATGACCCTCTGAAAGGTCATCACATTTTCTGGTAGCTAAGCTTATGTTAGTAAAAAAGCAATCATTCTTTTCCTACCAACTTTTGAAATCAAATACCATTTAGTATATATGGGTTTCACTAAAAGACTCAAATGAGACATAAAATGCTGACATTTTTCTAACTAACGATTTTAAGGAAGATTAATGACCTACTTTCCCATGCATAAAGGTACAGTTTTGTGGAAACAGAAGCATCAACAGTTGCTTTGTGGACATACAAGAGTCAAACCCAGTAAAGAGTCAACTCCTATTACCCTGGGAGTACTTGAGAATTTGTCTTAAAGGTTGTCTATTCAATAATGTGCTATAATTACTGGATTATTATGTGTTAAGTAAATTCTCAGGGACAACATTTGGAATTACCAGTCAACAAGACATCTCGAGAAAGCCATCACTGTTGCACTATGTTTTCAATCATTAAGTGACCCAAACTACTAATAAACTGTGTATCACCTGAGTATAAAGAAATTTTGAACAAGTGTGCAAAGGGTAACCCAGATATTTCTTAAATTAGTGGAGATCTTAAAATCACATTGTTCTTATACAGAATATTCAACAAAATCACTTTAATAATGTTTACTTTCATATAAAATGAACTAAAGAAGACTAGCCCCTGATTGGAACATTGTTGTGCCTTAAACTCATTATAAGTAAATGTTATTTTATATTTTCATCTGGGAATCAGCTTAGGGTCTCACAGTCAAATTCAAAACATGCAACCCACCATTTGCTGCGTCCCTGGTTCCATTAAAAAAAATTTAACTAAGCCTGATTTGTTTTGCTTTATTTTTTGAAGCAAACAGATTTTATTTGAAGGCTTTTAGAAAGAGGGAGAGGCTTTAGAAACAGGGAAAGAGGGAGAGAAGAGGAGAGAGAGAGAGAGAGAGAGAGAGAGAGAGAGAGAGAGAGAGAGAGAGATGCTCAACTGAGATCATGGGCTCCTCCAAGGTCAGAGGGAACCCCGGTACATGCATCCCAGCATTAGATATGAAAGCGCACATCTCAAGTGAAACGTGCTCAACCACTTGAGCACAAGCAGCACATGGACTCACGTAGCATACATGCCCCAAACCTGATTTGTTGTTGAGAAAGATTGCTCGTCTCCTAAATTGAAAATTTTAAAATAACTTGTTTTTGTTTTTGTTTTTCAGCCACACCCCATGATTCTCAGGGCCCACTCCTGGCTCTGCACTCAGGCTCTGCACTCAGGAATTACTCCTGAGGGCTCCCAGGACCATTCATGGTGCTGGGGGTCGAACCCTGATTAGTCACATGAAAGGCAACAACCCTATCCACTGTACTATGACCTCCCAAGCCCTCAAAGTAACTTTAAAAGTTGATTTTGTTGATTTTGGTTTTGAGGGAAGAACTAGACTTTAATGTGGTGCACGAAGAATCAAATAGTCAAACAAAATTATAGATTGTTGCAAAAATGTGTTCTTGAAATAACTTTGAAAAATAAAAATCAAGAAGAAGAAGGCCCCTCTGTGTAAATACTGATTCCATGCCAATTAAATAAGGTTTATTACCCAGTCTTCACCATCTAGCTGAAATGATAGATAAGAAGAATGAAAAAAACACTTCAGCAAAATATAGTGCATGTGATTTCCCCTTTAAAAATGTTGCTAGGCTTCAAATATTTTAAAATAGAATCTCAGAGATTTATTAAAATTTATGAACACAATACCAACCCAAAAATTGTATATGCCTGGATCTTATGAGGAGGTTAATATTTTATTTTGTTTATTGAGGAGATTAACATATGTTTATTGCATATATTAGTCATAGTTTAGGGAAAATAATTACTACTTTCTAAAAAGAAAGTCAAAGTTATAGATCAAGTTAACTTATGTATCATAGGATAAAGGCTTTGCATGATAGAAATCCAATACAGTCCCTCATTTTTATTTTCTACTCTGACCCTAACTCATGTCAAATTGAGCAGTTCCTAATGTTCTATTTTTTTTTTCCATTTTTCCATCTTCAAAATGAGGGGAAAGAGTGTGTTGTCTCAGGGGATATTGTGTTGCTTCCTCTTCATCCGAAAACTAAAATGCTTGATGAGATTTGTAATCAGTGAGGTTTTGCAAGGGTGACACAGCCTTAAATAACTCGTCAGTAGTAACCACATGTATAATTATTCCCAAGGACTCAAAGCATACAAGTTATAAATCTTGTGGAGTCTTGCATGTTGTAGCACCAGGCCCAATTTCGATTTTGTTAAAAAGTAAATGAATTGAGAGAAATAATCGTGGTGGCAGAGAGAAGAAGCCTTGGTAAGTGTCAGTAGAAATCTACAATCTCAATTAGAGAAAAGCAAACTTGTGTGAGTACCTGTAATGAGGACAGTGAAAGATAAAGTAGGTAACTTTTAAAAATATACAATTTTCTTTTAGCAATTTTGTCAATTGTTTATCGTACTTAAAATCTGAATATAAACTTTAAAATTGACATTTGTCCCATTAGCTCAAACTGAATGAATGAAATAAACCTTAATTGGTTGTCTTTTCTATGCCAATCACTAAGTAAAACTCTAGAGATAGTTTTTAAATGTGTGTGAAAAGCAATAGAGAAAAGCTATCTCATGCATATGAGGAATTCATAATATGACAAAATGCATAATATAATTAAATAGTTCAACTTCAGAACTTTCAAAAATAAGATATTCTGAAAATAAAAAAAAATTATTTTCAAAAAATAAAAATTTCAAAAAAAATATTCTGTTTGCTTACCTGAGCTCAATCAGCAAGGATTTAATTTTCAGTTCAATTAGTATCTGTAAGGAAACTGAAGGTATGGTAAAGTATTTCTCAGTTAAACTAATATTGGTTAGTTCTTTTGGGGAATCCCAACAATTTTCTTCCTTTTTCTTCCCTTTTAAAGAAGTTTTTTCCCCAAAGTATAATTTTGCTGCAAAATATGCAAACATATTCAAATCTATTTTGTGTTCCATAAACAACACAGCATGATGTATAAACAAAATGCAGAGTATAGACCTGTTCTGCTCCCGATATCCAAAGTTAAAACTAGTGTTAAACCCAAATTGAACGGCAGAGCTGGCAAAGGGCCGTACTATCATTTCCCATTCGCTCTAGACTCTGAAATAGTTTCTGGTAAGACCCCAGTCAGGTCTTTCTAATCAGGTCAGTACACTAGCAAAGAGGACAGCAGCCCCATGTGCGTGCAGATGTTTGTTCTCTTCACTTCTTTTCTTCGTGTTAAGACATGCTGGAAGAGTTTCCTATCTTGTCAATACTTGTAAAAAAAGATTATTGATTGCCAGGATTATAGTTCAAATTGATAGATCCCATACCTTGCAGTCCAGCTCTTAGGAAAGCTGGGATATGATCCTAGTAGCCTACAGCACCATTAAATGAATCACCTTTTTAAACACCTATAGCCCAGGCTATAGTATTTAATACTTGGAAGTATAACAAAGTCTAATCTGGAGCACTAAAGTTATTGTTTTTTGTTTTTAATTTTAATTTAATTTTATGCTTCATGTTTATATTTTATTATTAATTAAATCAATGATAAAATTAATTAATTAATCTTATTATTAATTAAATATGTATTATATTTATTTCATATTTTTATTTTTATTTTATTATACCACTCTCTTTCACTCTTCTTTCTCTTACACATTGTGTATTACAATACATACATTTGGAGGTTATCGTGTGTATCTTTTTGCCTGTATTCAATGCTCAGTTCTAGGTTGGTATTATTACTTTCAACAATTATTAGCACACTGTTCCCTTTCCGTCTTACCTAACCTCTGACTCCCACACATTTGTGGTAGATTCCACCTTTGACAAGACCTCCTGACCCATGTTTTGCCTGACATTTTGATGATATGTTATAACTGTTAGTAGTCTAGGCAAAAAATATATAAGTTGCTTTTCAAGATGAACTAGAATTCAATCTAACTAAAATTAGGAAGCCAGTTCTTTAAAAATTTTCCTTAATTTGAGTGTCTGATATGGATTTAAAAACAAAAGTTGATTCAAAAATACACAACCTCTAGGAATACTAACATGATTGGCAGGATGGTGTTCTTGAGTATTTCATGGGGGAGTACATTCATTTTCTTATAATCCTTTCCATTATTTATTTTTCCTTTCTAGACCACACCTGGCTTTCTAAGGGCTTACTCCCGGTTCTACTCAAAGATCACTCCTGGGCAGGCCATATGGGGTGCTGGCGATAGAACCTGGTTCAGTCACATGCAAGGCAAGCACCCAATTTCTGTACTATCTCTCCAACCCTATTTATTTATTTTTAGTTTTTTTTGATTAAGTAACCTTGATTTACAAAGTTATTCATAGTTGAACTTTAGGCATACAATGTTCCAACACTGGATACCACCACCAGCATCACTTTCCTTCATCAGTGTCCCCAGATTCTCCCTCCCTGCCCCCTTCTTACCACCTCCTGCCTGCCTTCTTGACAGGACATATTTAAGTTTGTTTATTGCAATTTGAGCTTAAGTTTTAAACCATGCTTATATGTATATGTACATACATACATACATACACATACATATACTCATATATATGCATATGCATATACATATACATGTGCATATACATATGCATATGCATACACATATACATACACATACATATACACATACACATGCATATGCAAATACATATACATATACATACACAAACATATACACATACACATGCATATGCATATACATATACATATACATGCACATACGTATACATAAACATGCATATGCATATGCATATGCATATACATATACATATACTTGTACATGTACATATGCATATGCATAAGCATACACATATACATATGCACATACATATGCATATTCATATACATATACATATGCATATACATATGTCTTCCCTTTGTTCATTGATTTGCTCGAGCAGGCACCAGTAACATCTCCATACATTCTGTTGCAAGCAAGTATACCCCAGGGACATCTGCTTACTCCAGGAACAGGAAAAGCCTCAAACCATACTTTCAGTCATGGGAATGAGGTCCATAATTGTTACTGTTTTTTTGCATATCAAATAAAACACGGTAGCTTGCCAGGCTCTGCCATGTAGGGGGTATACTCTTAGTAGAAGGCTCTCATCTCGAACATCCCGTTGTTCAACAATTTGCTTGGGTGGGTGCCAGTAACATCTCCATTTGTCCCTGTTCACGGGCTAGTATAGTCCAAGGGCCTCTGCTCACCTCAGGAACATGAAAGCCTCAAACCATTCCTTCAGGTCATGGGAATGAGGTCTATCATTATTACTGGCTTTGGCATATCAAATATTACATGGGTAGCTTGCCAGACTCTGCCGTTAAATATATTCTGTTAAATATTGAACTATAAATACACAGCTGTCATTTTTAGAGTACTTCCTATGTAAGTGAACATTTTAATCACAGTAACTCGGTTAATTCTAACAAGTCTCTGAAAGAATTACTATTATTATTATGGCCATTTCATTGTTTTCCAGAGCAAACTATAGTTAGCTTTACTAAGGATATGTTTGATAAAGTCATGGTATTTCAAGGAAGGCGTGGGAAAATAATTTTTGACTATGGGTCACACTGGTTATATTCAGGGGCCAGGAATAGAGCCAGGGGTTAAAGACACTGCATTCCAAGTAAATGACTTACCTCTGTAGTCTTGGGCAAACGAATTTTAGTCATATAACTTTCAAACTCTGGAGTCTTCATTTGGTCTTCCAAACAGAGAACTTTTAGAATGAAAACTAACATTTTACATATATATATGTATAAATATATGTTCGTATGTATGTACATATGTATGTATGTATGTATGTATGTATGTATGTATGTATGAGAGCCTGGCAAGCTACCTGTGTCGTATTTGATATGTCAAACAATAATAATTATAGACCTCATTCCCAAGACGTGAACAAATGGTTTGAGACTGTTTGTGTTCCTGGAGCGAGCAGATGCCCTTGGGCTACACTAGCACAAGACAGGGACATATGGAGATGTTACTGGTGCCTGCTCGAAGCAAATCAATGAACAACAGGAAAACAAGTGATACAATACAAGTGACAATTGATGTCTGTATCTGTCTTTATGCCAGCATCTGCCCGAAGCCCCTGACTGTTACCCATGTTACCTTCAATCACCTCTTCTCCCCGCAACTTCTTTCCTTTCCTGTTCTTCTCACTTCTATAATTTTGGGTAAGGATTATCTAGGCATCTCCCTTTGATAACTTTCATTCCCTTATCTTGTTATATAACACAGATAAGTGAAATCTTTGGCATTTGTCCCTCTTATTCTGATTTCTGAGGCACCTGGGAGGCATGGCGGGTTCTAGCCCTGGGCTGTCACCCCAGCAGAGCCTCACAACAAGCCAGACGACCCCCGACTCCATGGGGGCCGCCATCTTCCACATACTGACTTCCCTCTCGTCACAACTCCACCCAGCAGACCAGACTATCACAGCCCCGCTCGCACGGCCGCTAGCGGCCGATGGTTCATCAATAAATGCTTTATTCAGAGGTGACTACAAGAGTATGCCACCCGCATGTCAAGCCTAGCAAGCTCCTCGTGTCGTATTTGATATGCCAAATACCAGTAGCTTTTATATTAGGTCATTCCCATGACCTAATATAATGGTTTGAGGCTCTTTATGTTCCTGGAGCAAGCGGATGCCTTCGGGTTCTACTAGCATGAGACAGACATATGGAGATATTACTGGTGCCCGCTCTAGCAAATAGATGATGAACGGGAAGATAGTGATAGTGATTCTGATTTATTTCACTTGATATACTCTACCGCTCCATCTAAGTTGCAGTGAATTGAATGATTTCAGCATTCCTTAAATCTGCACAGTGTTTAATTGAGTATATACCACACCTTTATTTTCTACTAATCTGTCATTGGACACCAAGGTTGTGGTTCATGTCCTAGCTATTGTACTAAATGCTGTAATGGATAATGGTTTGTGTGTGTCTTTTGCATGAATTTTTTTATTCCTTGAGGGTAGATATTAAGAATTGGAATTGCTGGGTGCTATTCATACTTTATTTTTTCTTGTTCACCCTAACATTTTTTTAATTTACTTAAAGTTTTAATTAAGACTCCATGATACACAAAGTAATTCAGAGCTGCAGTTCAGGTATACAGTGTTCCAGCACCAATGCCATCAGTGTGAACTTCTACCACTGGTGGCTCCAGATTCCCTCCTCATCCTCCAGCCTGCCTCCTTCATGGGAATGATTTTATCTTCTTACTTTTCTGAGAAATCTGTTTTCCACAGATGTTAAACCAGACAACATTCCCATAAGCAGTAGATGAGAGCTCCTTTTTGTTTATCACATCCTTGCCAATACATATTGCTCTCAGGTTTTTGTGTGTGTGTGTGTGTGTGTGTGTGTGTGTGTGTGTGTGTGTTTTCTGGACATGCGCCATTCTCACTGGTATGAGATTTTTATTTTATTTTATTGCTGTTTTGATTGGGATTTCCTGATGATCAGTGATGATGAGCACTTTCTATGTACATATTGGACATCTTTGTTCTTCTGAGAGGTGTATGCTAATTCCCTCTCCTCAACTTATTGATAATGTTTTTGTAATTTGTGGGGTTGATCTTATAAGCCTTTTTTTAAGGTATGGATTTCCAAAAAGATATAAGAATAATAAATCTTACAAAATGTCTCATATACAAATTCTCGTCAATCCAGAGACATTTAAGGATGAGGTAAAAGAAATTATGAAAAGAGTAAATGAGGCAGTCTCCTGGGGTGTGTGTGTTTTACGGGGTTTTTTGTTTTTGCTTCATCAGAAACCTCACAGGGGCTCCCTTTTATGTTATTTCAGTATAAGTATTTCCATGTCCAGTTCCAGCTGGAACCAGGCACTGTGGACCATGTGAAAACTCAGCAAGAACACACAAAATTAGCTCTTAGAACCTTAAAAAGGCTTGGGTCAGGGCTGAGTTTATTTGAAATTATTTACAAGTCCCTAAAGATCAGCACTGTTACTTTCCAATAGGGTTCCCTGGACTACCAAGTTCTATTTTCCACATCTCTTCAACCACATCCTTGCGTGTTCTCTCTTCCCTCTGACATGTTGCTTCTGCAAAGTAAAGGGCTCTTTGCAACTTGAGTATATTTCATACAATAATGAAATAAAAAAAAGAACACATAAACTAGATAAACTTGTTATAAAAAGATATATTATTAGGTCCCCTAACTATTGTGAATAATTTTAGGAAAGGAGGACTGAATATAAAAGCAAACAATTTATTTAATTAAATCACAAATCATGCATTTGCCTTATGCACCATTGAAAGATATATTTGTACTCCAACTTCCCAACAAACTGCAGAAGTTTGTAAGTTGTTTTTCTGGGTCTGAAAAGCAATTTTTCTAAACAATGTTCAAAATTAGTATTTCTTGACCTTTTTGTGACATGACTTTTTGAAAATCTATTAAGAACTATGAATACAAGTCCTTGAAAACTTCTCATATGCACATGTACCCTAAGGTTTTGCATACTGGTTTCACAGATTCACTGAAGACCTTTTTGATGGGGATTTACAGGTGCCAGACTAGCTAAAATGCTGAAATCCACAGCCATAGAGATAATTGTATAGACAGATACTATGCTCAGGAGGAGAGATGGAGCCACTATTTTATAACAACTAATATGACTAATATACTAACCAATACAGTTGTAAATTATGACTTTGAATACCAGCATCAAGTCAGGTATGTGGCAGCATCACAGTTAAGTAATGGGGGTGACAGAATATAGCATCCTTACCTTGACTCGGTGCCAGGTCGTTGACCATATAAATCTCTCTGAGGCAGCTCCTAATGGAAATATGAGACCAGAATCTCCACTGTAGGCAATCTGTACCTACTTCACTTTTAGTAACATTATTACTTTAGTTATATTTTAACAAAAACACCTTTTTTTTTTTTTAAATATTTTATTACACCACCCTGTGATATACAATTACAAAGATGTTCATGTTTGGGTTTCCGCCATACAGTGTTCCAGCACCCATCCCTCCACCAGTGCCCATTTCCCACCACCAATGTCCCCACTTCCCTCCCCCCCTCCCCTAGCCTGCCTCTATGGCAAGTTCTTTATCTCTCTCTCTCTCTCTTTCTCTCTCTTACTACATTGTGGATTGCAATACATACATTTAGAGATTATCATGTATATCTTTTTCCTATATTAAATGCTCAGTTCTAGGCTGGTATTATCACTTTTGACAAATATTAGCACACTGTTCCCTTCTCTGTCTTACCTAACCTCTGATTCCCACATGTTTGTGGTAGATTCTGCCTTTTTTTAATTGAAAGATGCTCATGTAGAGCTTTGGTTCCACAGTGTTCCAACACGCACCCTCCACCCAAACCCATCTCCCATCACCAATGTCCCCACCTCCCCCCCTCCCGCACCTCAACCACTTGGCGGGTTCTGTATGTCATTACTTTCCTCTTTATATCTCCTTCCCAACAAACTTTCCTGCTCTTCGTGGAATGCAGTGCATTAAAAGACATTACTGTTTCACTATTTTAGTGGACCAAGTCAACCTGGGCTCAAACTGGTTTTGTTCTGTTGATCTCGTCGTGAGGCAGTTTCCCAGCATCCGACAGCGAAAATGGTGGCTAGTGTGATGGGCGAAGTCTCATCCGGCTGCTTCCGGGACCCCCAGAGGCGACGGGCCCACTCCCAAAACCCATCTGCCCTCCTCGGGGTTCCATGGTTAGCTAGGCCCGGCGCGAGCCGAGTGCCAGCCTCCCCCAGCTGTCCGTGGAGGCCCTGTATGCTATTCGCGGGCAGCTCTCCTACCTTTTTTTATTAAACTGCTTAAAGAAAAACATGTGCACCTTGCCATGACGTTCTTAGAGATATCTATATATAAGAAAAGTTTTTATCCTCTTTTTCAAAGGGATCCTTTCCGCATGGTATAATAAAGTCCCCAAAAACATAATCTCCTTCTAAAATGCAGATTTAGGAAACACAGCAACAATTTCAAACTTGTCTTATACCTCCACACTGGATATAGAATTAGAAAGACAAATCAAGAGATTGAATTCAAAGAGTAACACAATAGATTGGATTACAATTTTTCAGATATTGATCCTCTGCGCCTTGCAGAAAAGTGGTCCCTGGCTTAGGGCCACAAGTTTTGCTTGACCAAAACTGAGTCTGCAAGTGTTAACTGAACAGTGGAGCTCTTTATAGGCTACTTTGTCCTTCTCTTGTGCTCTTATGACCTACCATGAGAACATTTCCTGTGACTTCACATTCCTAGAAGAGAGAATTGTGAAGATCCACACTCAAAACCTGAAGTCAAGCCCATCTGACTGCAGTTTGAAACCTATGCACCTTGCCTCCTCTTAGGCCAATAGTGAGAGGAAATACTTGAGGCATTCAACTGCAGTGATTTGAAGTTTTTTGTTACAAAACATTGTTTTAACAGTCTGCTAATCCCCATATTGTCATTCAGCCTATACAATTGCTACTATATACTATCTACTATTCTACTATCTTTACTTTACATAAAAAGGATGAATCCATTCACTGAGTCAGTGCAACATTTAATAAATGTGTTCAGTGAATCAGAGTCATCACATGGGTATGAAATCAATAATGTCACACAGGACATGATTCTCAATAAGAACATGAATTTGGTCTGATGTACTACAGCTTCCTTCCTGAGTCATAACTTTATTTTTTATAATTATTGAGGTATTGTGATTTACAATAGTGTTAATGATAGCTTCATGTATGCATCATTTTAATCATCAGCCCTCCATCAGATACCCACTTCCCTCCACCAAGGTAACTAGTGCCTGCCCTTCCTGTTCCACCACTTCCACCCCAAGCTAAATGATATGGATCAACACTCCAGTTCTGTTTCCTTTGTCCGTTTGTTTCACTTTTACTGAGTGTTTAAGTCCCATGTATGAAAAGATCATTCTGTGTCTATTCCTTTCCTTCTGACTGATCTCTTGGCATGATGTTTCATTCATATTGTGGAAAATTATCTGACGTTGGAGTACACTGGATACCATGACAAAATCTGGGAACAGGTACTGGGGGATCCCCTTCTGGCCCAGGGGATCAGAGGCCGGTGGACGGAGAAAGACGGAGAATCCAGCAAAGTTTCAAAAGACTTTACTCACACTTGTTCTAGTATACAATCCAGCTGTAAGAAAACCCCAGACTTAGGTTCCTAGCTAGGCAACGACCATGTATAGGTTTAGAATCTTTGGACAAGATGGCTGCTACCACGTGCTAAAACCCAATAGAGAAGAGAACTGAGAGAGGAGAACAGAGGCAGATGGCAAAGAAGAAGAGAGAAAAAGGAGAAAAGGCATGGAGGAGAGCAGGCTACAGTTTTTATAACTTTTTAGCCCAGACTGGCCCACATCAGAGGAAAGTAGTTAGGGTTAACCCCCTTAGGTAACTTCTCTGAGAACATCACCTAGTTCCATTAAAATGTTAATATTGCTCCAGCCAAAGCTGCAGGTACTTGGTAGATAGGAGAAGGGCATCTGAGGTGAACTGTGTCTCAGAATACAAGGCATGCATCTATACCAATGGATATTCTACAGCTAGGTAAATATTTCTCCAAGCCTTCACAAGATTCTCATCTTTACTTCATAGTCGTTTATATATTAGCCTTTAGACTTATTAGAGAGCTATGCATACTTGCTTGGAGGCAAACAGCATTTCTCTCTGGTCTAATTAGAGATTCAACTTGACCAGGTAAATATACTGGCAAGATCTATCTAGTCCCATGATGATTGTGGTAGCATAAAAGAAAATATTTATAGCAGCTAACATAGACTACATGGTAAGATATACTGCCACATAAAGTCACAGATTCAAATTGTTTTCTTGCTCCTTATCTACAAGGTGGCCTGCAGGAGGTAAATCAGGCAAGGTGCAGAGGCTATGGGCAACAGTGTACTGCAACAGTCTGATTTTACACTTTTGTATAGCTGAATTGTATTCCATTATATATGTGCATATATAATGTATTTCTTGACCATTTCTTGACATATAATTTCTTGGTCATTCATTCATAGGACATTTGGATTGTTTAGGTATCTTGGCTATTGAACTGAGCATGGCAATGAGCATTAGTGTACATGTGTTCTTTCTAATCTAATAATGCATCTTTGAACCATGTCTTATCTGTGAAGTCCAAGAGAACCATGAGCATGAAAAAGGTAGCTCAATATGGGTGTCCATTCATTCCTCACCAGTCCATTTGCATACAGCACTAAAATTGCTCAATGGACACAAAAACTGGAAGCACAGAGGAGATTAGCAAGCTGCAATGCATAGGAGATTAGCAAGCTGCAAAAAGAGAACATCTGAATCCGAGTAGCTGAAGTTTCTTTTTTACTTTTTAAAAATTTATTAAATCATCATGAGACGCAAGTTACAAAGCTGTTCATGATTGAGTTTCAGTCAAACATTTTGAGCACTTATCCCTTCTCCAGTGTTCACTTTGGAGTAGGTAGTGTTTCTGTCCCGCTCAAGAGACCATGGTTTCTGTCACACCCAGAATTTCCTTTGAAGACTGAAAGAGAACAGTAATGCTCTCTGAGGTACAAATGCTCAAGGTACCCATTCAAACTCTTCCATTCATGTCATTGCTTTTTTCATTATATTCCTTCCCTGTATCAGCTGAGCAGTTATACTATGATGAAATAGGAACAACAGAAAGAACTACTAGTATATATTCTTATTAGTCCTTTATTATTTAACTAAAAAGTAATATGAATTACTAAAGTTTCTTGTTTCAAGAAGGAGTGAAAAATTTGGTCTCAAAACACACAATTCATATACATAAAAGCCACCAATGATGAGTTGTATGGCTTATTAGATGTCATTACCTGTTAAATCTTTTATTTGTAATTTATACTGATACTACACAATGTAAATAATAGCAAAATTTAAAAAATAGCTTTAAAATTTAGGAATGACATAAAATGACAAATAAGTCATGACAAGTCATGGTAAGTCATGACTCATGACAATTCAGTAAGAGACACCAAGAAAGGAGGAGGAGAAGAAGGAAGAGGAGGAGGAGAAGAAGAAGGAGGAGGAGGAGCAATAAGAGGAAGAGGAAGAAGATGAAGAAGAAAGAAGATGATGAAGAAGGAGGAGAAGGAGGAGGAAGTGAAGGATGAGGAGGAAGAGGAGGAAGAGGTAGAAGAAAAAGAGGAAGAGGTAGAGGAAGAAGAAGAAGAGGAGGAGGAGGAGGAGGAGAAGGAGGAGGAGGAGGAGGAATAAGAGGAAGAGGAAGAAGATGAAGAAGAAAGAAGATGATGAAGAAGGAGGAGAAGGAGGAGGGAAGTGAAGGATGAGGAGGAAGAGGAGGAAGAGGTAGAAGAAAAAGAGGAAGAGGTAGAGGAAGAAGAAGAAGAAGAGGAGGAGGAGGAGGAGGAGAAGAAGGAGAAGAAGAAGGAGGAGGAAGAGAAGGAGAGGTGGAGAAAGGAGGAGTAGGAGCAGGAAGAGGAGAAGAAGGAGAAGAAAGGAAGAAGAGAAGCAGCAGCAAGGGGTGGAACCGCAGGAGAACACAGGTGGTGGAGAAATGTACACTGGTGAAAGGATGGATGTTGGAATATTGTATGACAGAAACTCAATCATGAACAATTTTGCAACTGTATAAAAATCGATCTTAAAAATGCAAAAAGGGAATGAATAGTGTTGAGGGTAAATTGCTTGTCTTGCAGTTAGCCCAAGGGAGTTTGATACCAGGTATCCTATGTAGTCCCCTGCACTGAAGGCTGTGACCTGCCCCCCAAAAAAAAAAAAACACACAAACAAAAAAACTGGACTCCTTTAACTCAGAATTACTAAAAACTTTACATGTGTAAATGTAAGATTCCAAAAAAGACTGAGAGCAGCAGAGAGAATGTCCAAATACCCAATAAAGCTGATTTCTGTGAAGTGGTGACTTTTCAGTTAAGTGCTCCCATTTTTTTTAAATTTTATTATACCACCGTGAGATATACAATTACAAGGTTGTTCATAATTGGGTCTCTGTCATACAGTGTTCCAGAACACAGCCCTCCTCCAGGACCCCATGTACCACCACCAATTTCCAAACACTCCCAACCCCAGCCTAACCCTATAGCAGGCACCTTTTCTTTCTTTCTCTCTCTCTGTCTCTATACTTATCTCTCTCTCTTCTCTTACACTTTGAGACTTGCCCTACAGATATTAATGGTTTATGATCTAGTATGACATTATAATTCTACATTCCCCAGTTTGTTGCAACTGCAATGATCATTATAGTGTCTAAATGTGAAAGATTCTGGAAGAACCTGGTGGTAACTTCTGTTATTGTCTAAGTCTGTTGCACGGCCACAGTGTGGCCACATGCTGGCATAGCTGTGAGTCTGGTCTGTCTTTTGTCTGGCTTTGCTGGCTGTGGAGGCTGCCAGCCCGCATCCATGCCTGCAGACATGGAGGTGGAGGAATAGGAAGAGGAGCCTAAATCCCCGTCCAAGTCCAGCCAGCGTGCTTTCCCCCCCACACCCGCCCCACATGTGTCTACTAACCCTAGGAGCTCTGTTGGACTCGGCAAAGTGCTGAGCCATTTACGCTCTCAAAAACTCCATGGGTTGCTCCACGTAGGTCGAGCTGTGCAGCTGTGGGTCTCTGATATGTCTCTTGTGGGGCTTCATGTTATTCATGAATATTCATGAATAAGTTATTCATGTTATTAATGTGAATATTATTCACTAGATCACTAGATCACTAGATATCCCGTTGTTTATCGATTTCCTCAAGCGGGCACCAATAACATTTCCATTTTACCCTATCACGTGCCAGTGTATGGGGGCTAGGAGACTCACAGACATGGGGCAGAGCTGCTACCGCCTCCCTGTGCCCAGCCGCTCACGAGACGCCTGGGAGGGAAGGCGGGTTCTAGCCCTGGCCCGCCACACCAGCGGAGCCTCAGAACAAGCCAGATGACTCCCCACTCCATGAGGGCTGCCATTTTCCACATCCGGACTTCCTCTCGTCAGAATTCCATCCAGCAGAAGAGCCTATTACAGCTCGACTCATCGAGATTCACCCTGCAGCAGTCTTTTTCAAGCCCCGCCCATGTATGCTGATCCAGAGACTCACAGAGCTGCTACCGGCTCTCCCTGTGCCCAGCCGCTCAGAAGGCACCTGGGAGGGATGGCAGGTTCTAGCCCTGGCCCGCCACCCCAGCAGAGCCTGGCAACAAGCCAGATGACCCCCCCCACTCCATGAGGGCCTCCATTTTCCACATCCAGACTTCCCTCTCGTCAGACTCCACCCAGCAGAAGAGCCTATTACAGTCCAGCTCAGCGCTGCGCCGCATGTGGCCACGCAGTTCATCAATAAATTCTGGATTTAGAGGTGACTACAAGAGTATGCCACCCACACGGCAGAGCCTGACAAGCCTCCTGTGACATATTTGATATGCCAAATACCAGTACCAGTAACAATTATAGACCTCATTCCCATGACCTGATGTAATGGTTGGAGTCTCTTTATGTTCCTGGAGCAAGCAGATGCCTTTGGGCTCTACTAGCATGAGAAAGGATATATGGAGATGTTACTGGTGCCCACTCGAGCAAATCAATGATGAACAGGAAAAGAGTGAGACAGTGGTACGTGCCAGTGTAGCCCAATGGCATCTGCTTGCTTCAGGAATACAAAGAGCCTCAAACCGTTCGTTCAGGGTCTTAACGAAGGAATCTGACCATCTTGTAGGTGGGAGGCCACGTGATCTTTTGAGATACCGTGGGATCTCGGTTGGTAACAGCTCTAGTTCAGCGGTGGTCTCCAAATCGCATTACATGTCCAGCCCATCTGATTTTCGATGCCTTGGCAAATGAGACAGCATCCCTGACTCTGGAACAACAATGGAGGTCGGAGGTCAGAACTCTGAATTCCTTCTTTCACTTGAGTGAGGCATGATATTCCAAACATAGCTCTTTCAATTCCTCTTTGGGAGACCCGAATAGCATTCTCATCCTGCTTTTGTAGGGCCCAGGTCTCTGAGGCATATGTTACTGCGGGGAGAACAGTGGAGTTGAAGAGATGTGCTCAGAGCCGGAAAGTTTTTTGTCTTTTCAGCTATTTCTTCGATGCTTTTGAAGGCATGCCCTGCCAATCTCTTCCTCCTGCGCAGTTCAGGTTTTAGGTCTTTCATCATGTTGACTTCTCGACCTAGGTACACATAACTGTTGCATTCAGAGATGTTTGTTCCATTGAGAGTGAATGGGGCCTCTGGACCTAGTTCATTTTTCATGAATGTATCACAAAATTCATGATACATTCATGAATGTATCTAGATTGATACTAAAATAAGATTGATACTATCTTATTTTATAGATGATTATTCCTGGAACTGACTTAGAAAAGTACTTCTCTGCAGAAAATTTTAGGTTGCCATATTGCCTGCAAACACTGGGGGTAATTTTTCATAATAATAATTGGTTCCTGAACCAGAAAAACCCTAAAACACTACTTTGAAAAGATAATTTTGCTCCTTAATTCATTGAGACACTATTCATAATAGCTAAGTTCTGTGAATAACCTAAGTGACCAAGAATAGATAGACGAGTATCACTGTGTCATTGTCTTCCCGTTCATCATCGATTTGCTCGAGTGGGCACCAGTAACATCTCTATATGACCTGTCTCATGCAAGTAGAGCCCAATGGCATCTGCTTGCTCCAGGAACAGAAAGAGCCTCCAACCATTACATCAGGTCATGGGAATGAGGTCTATAATTGTTACTGGTATTTGGCATATCAAATACGACACGGGTAGCTTGCCAGGCTCTGCCCTGCAGGTAGCATACTCTTGTAGTCATCTCAAAATCCAGCATTTGGTCTGCTGGGTGGAGTTCTGACCAGGGAAGTCCGGATGTGGAAAATGGAGGCCCTCATGGAGTGGGGGTCATCTGGCTTGTTGTGAGGCTATGCTGGGGTGGCAGGCCAGGGCTAGAACCTGCCATCCCTACTGTGCACCTCATAAGCGGCTGTGCACAGGGAGATCCAGTAGCAGCTCTGCCCCATATCTCAGTCTCTGGATCAGCATACCTGGGCCGGATTAAAAAACACTGCTGCAGGGTGGATCTCGATGGAGCCAGGCTATGATAGGCTGGTCTGCTGGGTGGAGTTCTGACCAGGGGGAAGTCTGGATGTGGAAAATGGAGGTTCTCATGGAGTGGGGAGTCGTCTGGTTTCTTGTGAGGCTCTACTGGGGTGGCGGGCCAGGGCTACAAACTGCCATCCCTCCCTGGCGCCTCATGAGCGGCTGGGCACAGGGAGAGCCAGCAGCTCTGCCTCACGTCTGTGAGATAGATGAGTGAGTACAGAAATTGTGATTAGATAGAGATAGATAGATAGACAGACAGAGAGACAGACAGACAGATAAACAGATAGATAGTTAGACAGATAGACAGATAGACAGAAAGACATTCATAATATATTATTCACTATCACTATCTTCCTGTTCATCATTAATTTGCTTGAGCGTGCTCCAGTAACATCTCCATATGTCCTGTCTCATGCCAGTAGAGCCCAAGGGCATCTGCTCTCTCCAGGAACATAAAGAGCCTCAAACCATTATATTAGGTCATGGGAATGACCTAACATAATTGTTACTGGTATTTGGCATATCAAATACGACACAGGCAGCTTGCCAGGCTTGCTGTGCAGGTGGCGTGCTCTTGTAGTCACCTCTAAATACAGCATTTATTGATGAACCGTGAGGCCGCTTACTGCCACGTGAGCCAGGCTGTGATAGGCTCGTCTGCTGGTTGGAGTTCTGACGAGAGGGAGGTCCGGATGTGGAAAATGGCAGCCCTCATGGAGTGGGTGTGTCATCTGGCTTGTTGCGAGACTGTGCTGGGGTGGTGGGCCAGGGTAGAACCTGCCACCTTCCTGGGGCCTCATGGAGTGGCTGGGCACAGGGAGAGCCAGTAGCAGCTCTGCCCCATGTCTGTTAGGTCTCTGGATCAGTATACCTGGACCGGATTGAAAATAAAAACTGCTGCAGGGTGGGTGTTGATGATCTGGGCTGTGATAGGCTCATCTGCTGGATGGAGTTCTAACAAGAGGGAGGTCCAGATGTGGAAAATGGCAGCCCTCATGGAGTGGGGGGTCATCTGGCTTGTTGCGAGGCTCTGCTGGGGTGGCGGGCCAGGGCTAGAACTGGGCACCTCGTGAGCAGCTGGGCACAGGGAGAGCTGGTAGCAGCTCTGCCCCATGTCTGTTAGTCTCTGGATCAGCGTACCTGGACCGGATTAAAAAAAAATCTTCTGCAGGGTGGGTGTTGATGATCCGGGCTGTGATAGGCTCATCTGCTGGATGGAATTCTGGGCCGGATTGAAAAAAAATCATAAGTCATATAATCACATATATGGGTAAGAATCAATTTGATATAGATAGATGAAAATTAGACTTAGAGAGGTGATCATGATGAAGTAGAGATGTTAAATTACAATATATGACTGAAACGACTACAAGTCTATAAATCAATGACACCTCTATTAAATGTTTAAATAAAAAAAATAAGCTTTTGAAGCTCTCCATGTTTCCTAACAGCTGCATAGTATTCCATTGTGTATATATTCCATAGCTTCTTTATCCTGTCATTTCTTCAGACACTCAGGTTGTTTCCAGATTCTGGCTATTATGAACACTGCTGCAATTAACATAGCTGTGTGTTTTTGCACCTCCAGGGTATATTTCCAGAAGTGATTTTGCTGAGTCAAATGGGAGCTCTTTACTAGTTTTTGGAGGAATTTCCATATTGTTTCCCATAAAAGCTAGACCAGTCAGCATTCCCACCAGCAATGAATGAGAGTCCATTCCTCCCCATATCCATGCCAGCACTACTGTCCTTGCCTTTTGGTTATGTGCAAGTGTCTGTGGTGTGAGATGACATCTCATTGTTGCTTTGATTTGCATTTCTCTGATGATTAGTGATGAATAGCACGTTTTATACGCCTTCGCCATTTGAATTTCTTCTTTGAGGAAGTTTTTGTTCACTTTTTCAACCAATTGTATGGGCTTTTCTGGTTTCTCTATATAAGTCATGACATAAATAAAATGTCTGAAGCATTCATTTTATAATTACTTGAGAGTCTTACTTTAACTTTTTGAAAGTGTTGTTTTACAAGATTTGGAGGAAGCTTTTGTCTACCTTTAAAACCTTTTGCTAAAAATGGCTGTTTTCCATACCTCAATAAAATAAAAAGATAGAAATTGTGTTAACTATTTTTTCAGATCATGATGCACTGAAAATGATAACCACATACAAAAAAACAGAGAGTCAAGACAAACACCTGGAAACTGAACTGCTCACTGCTGAACAATCAGTGGTCATAGAAGAAATAAAGGAGAAATCCAAAACATCCTGGAAACAAATGAAAATGAAGACATGAATTATAAAAACGTGTGGGACACAGTGAAAACAGTGTTAAAAGGAAAGTTCATTGTTCTGAAAGCATTCATCAGGAAAAAAGAAAGGGCCCACATAAATAACCTGACTTCACAACTCAACAAGACCAATAAAAGGAGCCCAACTGGGCAGAAGGAAGGAAATAGTAAAAGTTAGAGAGGAAATCAATGAACTGGAAACCTAAAAAAACATTTTTAAAAGATTAATGAACCAAGAGCTGGTTCTTTGAAAAAATAAACAAGATTGACAAATCACTTGCAAGACTTGTAAGGAAAGGGAAAGAGAAAAGCCAAATAAATAGTATCAGAATTGAAAAGGGGGGACATCATAACAGAAACCACAGAAATCCAAAAGATGATCAGAGATTACTTTGAGATACTGTATGCCACGAAACACGAGAACTAGAAAAAATGGATAAATTCCTGAAGTCCTATAACCTCCCATGGTTGAAACAAGAAGACCTCCAATACCTGAATAAGCCTATCACATTGAGGAAATTGAAACAGTAATTAAAAATCTGCCCAAACACAAAGCCCAGGTCCAGATGGATTCACGAGTGAATTCTACCAAACCTTTAAGGAGGACCTACTCCCAGTCTTTTTCAAGCTCTTCCAGGAAATAGAAGAAACAGAAACACACCTGAACAGCTACTACGAGGCACATATCACCCTGATACCCAAAGCAGGGAGAGACAACACAAAGAAAGAAAACTACAGACCAATCTCCCTGATGAACACAGATGCTAAGATCTTCAACAAAATACTAGCAAACAGAATCCAAAGTACATCTAACAAAATATAGGGAAAACCTTCCATGTCATTGAAGCTAAAGACATCTTGAAAGATGAAACAGCACTAACGAAGAAACTTCGAAGCAAAGATAAACATATGGGACAACATGAAACTAAAAAGCTTCTTCACCTCAAAAGAAACAGTGACAACCCAGCAATACCACTCCTGGGAATATACCTGGAGACCCACAAATAACAAGCAGAACAAACACTGTCTGCACTTCAATGTTCATCGCAGCACTATTCACAATAACCAGAGTCTGGAAACAACCTGAATGGCCAAGAACAGAAGACTGGCTAAAGAAACTGTGGCACATCTACACAATGAAATACTATGCAGCTGTCAGAAAAGACAAAGTCACAAAATTTACATGCAAATGGACGGACATGCAGAGTATCATGCTGAGTGAAATTAGTCAGAAAGTGAAAGACAGATATAGAAGGACTGCATTCATAAATATATACTAGAGATCTACTAATTATGGGAAGTGTTAGTGCCACACCAGAACTGAACATTGAATGTACACAAAGAAAGTTACATGATAATCCCTAATGTCTGTAGGGCAAGCCACAATGTAAAAGAGAGAGAGACAGAGAGACAGAGAGAGAGAGAGGACAGAGAGAGATAGAGACAGAGAGAGAGAGACAGAGAGAGAGAGAGAGAAATAGTGCCCGCTATAGAGGCAGGCTAGAGGAGGGAGGGAACTTGGGGATATTGGTGGTGGGAATGGGGCACTGGTGGATGGACGGGTGCTGGAAAAATGTATGACTGAAACCCAATAATGAACATCCTTTTAACTGTATTTTGTACAGTGGTACAATAAAAAAACTAAAAAAGAAAATAAAGGTCAAACTTCCACTGATTAAGATTTAACAAACTGTACCTAGATTATCACTAAATTCTCAAGTTTTCTTCTATGTATGTAAGTGAAAATTTTGAACATCTTTCGATATTATATCATACAATAAAATAAAATCAACATTTAAAAAAAAGAAACAGTGACCAATACATAAAGACAGTCCACAGATGGGAAAGAATATTCACCCAATTCTCCCTGGGGTTGCGACTGGATGGGCAGACACCGGGGTCGTGGTAGAGCCCCAGGCCTCAGCAAAAAGGTGGAACTACAACCCCCAGAAGACCGAGCAGAAGCGGAAGTTAACGGACATTTTGAACTCTCACTGGCCTGTATCTACCTTAGGCATTCTCCCTGGGGTGCGGGGGTGCGGCTGACTGTAGCCACTTATTAATACAAAAACTAGGGAATTCAACACCAAGGGAGGGTAGTATCCTCAAGAAAAAAGAAACAGTACCTTAGAGGAATCTATCCCTGAAAATCGCAACACCATGGGGGAAACAACGCAGATCCCCAATTCAAAGAACAGATGAAGAAATCAACCCTGAACCCTCAAAAAAGAATGCAGACATGCATAATCTCTCTGACAATAAATTTAGAGAAGAAATTGGTAGGATGTTTAAGGAGCTCAACGAAAAAATGGAGCAGATGTTCAATAAAATACAGGAGAACATAAACAAAGCAGTTGAAAGAGAAGTAAATAAATTATGGGAGGAAATGAAAGCAGAAATGAGAACCATACAAATAGAAATACCATTGCTTAAAAACTCAGTAGATGAAATGAAAAAAAATAGAGGCTCTCAACAGTAGGATGACAGCAGCGGAAGAGAAAATCAGTGAGACTGAAGATGAGCTGCAGAAAGCACTCAGAGAACTACATAAGATGGAAAAAGACCAGAAAATGGATCAGCAACAGAACAGAGAACAATGGTATGAAGCCAGGTGGAACAATATAAGAATCATCGGAGTCCCAGAGGGACAGGAAAGTAACCCCAAGGAAATTAAAACAGTTTAAAACATCCCGGCTGAAAAGTTCCCTGAGTTAAAGGATGAAGGCATCCAGATCCAAGAAGCCCGACACATACCAGCAAGAAGAGACCCCAATAGAAAGACCCCAAGACACATCCTAGTCAAAGTAATGGATGCCATAGACAGAGACATAATTCTTCAGGCAACAAGATCAAAGAAGAAAATTATATACAAAGGAGCATCCACTCGACTTTCAGCAGACTTCTCAGAAGAGACCCTCCAAGCCTGTGGTGGGATATAGTAAAAAAGACTTAATGAAATGAATGCCTCAGCAAGAATTCTTTATCTGGCTAAACTCTCACTCAGATTTGAAGGACAGATATACAACTTCTTAGATAAACAGCAGCTTAGGGACTTTGTAAACTCAAAACCGATATTAAAGAAGGACTGAAAGATCGACTCTAAGACAAGACAAAACCCGAAAGAACAACCAACCTATACAGAAAGATGGCACAAAATCCCATGACAATAATCTCTCTCAATGTCAATGGTCTAAATGCACCAGTTAAGAAACACAGAGTGGGAAAATGGATCAAAAAAAATTGAATCCGACATTCTGCTGTCTTCAAGAAACAAACCTGAACAATCAGAGCAAAGACAGGCTCAAAATAAAAGGCTGGAAAACAATCCTTCACTCAAACAACCCATCCAAAAAGGCTGGGGTAGCCATACTGGTATCTGACAACACAGACTTCCAGGTTTAAGAAGGTCAGAAGGGACAGTGAAGGTCACTTCTTAATAGTCAAAGGATTATTAAACATAGTCACGCTAAAACATATATGCAACCAACGAGGGCCCAGCAAAATACCTAAAACAACTAGTAAAGACTTCAAAGAAGACATTGACAGCAACACAATTGTAGTTGGAGTCTTCAACACTGCTCTATCAACCCTGGATAGGTCAACAAGATTGAAACTTACCAAGGAAATACTGGCCCCAAAAAAGAAGAGATGGAGGAAAGAGGGCTGGTAGACATATACAGGGCATTTTATCCTCAAAAAGTTGAATACATTTTGTTCTCCAGTGCACATGGAACATACTCCAACATAGATCACATGCTGGTCCATAAATCATATCTCCATAAAGTCAAGAAGATAGAAATTGTGCCAACTATTTTTTCAGACTATGATGCACTGAAAATAGAAGTTAATTGTACACAAAAACGGAGACCAATACCAAGTACCTGGAAACTAAACAGCTCACTGCTGAACAACCAGCAATTCATAAAGAAATCAAAGAGGAAATACAAAGATTCCTGGAAACAAATGAGTCTGAAGACACGAATTACCAGAACTTGTGGGATACAGCAAAAGCAGTGTTAAGAGGCAAATTCATAGCTTTTCAAGCATTCATCAGAAAAGGAGAAAAACCCATCACAAACAGTCTGACTTCACAACTTAAGATCTGAGAGAGTGATCAACAAAAAAGGAGCCCAACCCAAGCAGAAAGAAAGAAATAATAAAACTTAGAGCAGAAATCAATGAGATGGAATGTCAAAAAACAATCCAGAAGATCAACGAAACAAATAGCTGGTTCTTTGAAAAAAAATAAACAAGATTGACAAACCACTTGCAAGACTTGTAAGAAAAGGAAAAGAGAGAACCCAAATAAATAGAATCAGAAATGAAAACGGGGACATCACAACAGAAACCACAGACATTCAAAAGATCATCAGAGGTTACTATGAGAGCCTCTATGCCACGAAACAAGAGAACCTAGAAGAAATGGACAAATTCCTGAACTCCTATAGCTTCCCAAGTCTGCAACAAGATTTGGAATACCTCAACAAACCTATCTCCATGAGGAGATGGAACAGGTAATCAAAAGTCTCCCCAAACACAAAAAGCCCAGGTCCAGATGGATTCACCAGTGAATTCTACAAAACCTTTAAAGAGGACCTACTCCCAATTCTTTTCAAGTTCTTCCAGCAAATTCCAGAAACACTCCCAAATAGCTTTTACGAGGCACATATCACCCTGATACCCAAAGCAGACAGAGATGTCACAAAATAGAAAAACTAAGACCAATCTCCCTGGTGAACACAGATGCTAAGATCTTCAACAAAATACTAGCAAATAGAATCCGGAAGAGTCATCAAAAAGATTAAACACCATGACCAAGTGGGATTCATCCCGGGACTGCAAGGATGGTTCAACATCCATAAGTCAATCTACATAATACATCATATCAACAGAAAGAAAAATAAAAACCATATGATCATATCAATAGATACAGTGAAGGCATTTGACAAGATTCAACACCCGTTCATGATAAAAAGCTCTCAGTAAAATGGGGATTGAAGGAACCTTTCTCAAGATAATCCAAGCCCACAGCGAGCATCATTCTCAATGAGGAAAAACTGAAAGCCTTCCCCTTAAGATCAGGGGACAAGACAAGGCTGCCCACTCTCACCACTTCTATTCAATATAGTACTGGAAGTACTTACCATAGCAATCAGGGAAGAAAAAAGACATTAAGGGCATCCAGATAGGAAGGGAAGAAGCCAAGTTGTCACTATTTGCAGATGACATGATATTATACCTGGAAAACCCGAAACTCTCTACCAAGAGGCTCCTAGAAATAATAAATTCTTACAGTAGAATAGCAAGGTACAAAATCAATACCCAAAAGTCAATGGCCTTCCTATATGAAAACAGCAAAAGAGAAGAAAGGAACATTAAAGAAACTATCCCATTCACAACAGAAAATCAAATACCTAGGAATGAGTTTGACAAAGATCGTAAAAAGAAACAAAACTACAAAATGTTACTTCAGGATATAAAAGAGGATCTGAGGAAATGGAGACACATTCCCTGCTCATGGATTGGAAGGATTAACATTATCAAAATGGTAATACTACCTAGAGTTTTATACAGATTCAATGCAGTTCCTATAAAGATACCCATGATGTTCTTCAAAGAAATTGAAAAAACACTCCTGAAATTTGTATGGAAAAATAAACCGCCAAATATACCTGAGAGACTGAAAAACACGTAGCAGAAACACTATCTGTACTTCTTTATTCATCTTTGCGCTTATTCACAATAGTTAGAATCTGGAATCAACCTAAATGCCCGAGAACAGACGACTGGCTAAAGAAACTGTGGTACATCTACACTATGGAATACTATGCAGCTGTCAGAAAAGACGGAATAGCTAAAGCAATCCTTGGCAAAAAAGACGATGGGAGGCATCATTTTCCCCCAACCTCAAGCTCTACTACAGAGCAGTAGTAATTAAGACAGTGTGGTATCGGTATAGAGACAGATCTGTAGACCTATGGAATAGAACTGAATATCCTGAAACACACTCTCAAATATACAACCACTTAATCTTCGATAAAGGAGCAAAAAATATTAAATGGAGCAAAGAAAGCCTCTTCAACAAATGGTGCTGGGAAAACTGGGCAGCTACATGTAAAAAGTGAACTTAGACCTCCTTCTAATGCCATGCACAAAAGTCAGATCAAAATGGATTCTAGATCTCAATATCAGACATGAATCTACAAGGTACATCAAAGAAACCATAGGAGAAAAGCTTTATGATATGGAAACTAAAAAAGTATCTTTAAAGACGACACAGCACTGACCAAGCAAATGGAAGCAAAGATAAACAAATGGGATTATATAAAATTGAAAAGTTTTTGCACCTCAAAAGAAACGGTGACCAAGATACAAAGACAATCCACAGAGTGGGAAAAGATATTTACCCAATACCCATCTGACAAGGGGTTAATATCCAGGATATATCAGGCACTGGTAGCACTTCACAAGAAAAAAACAGCCAACCCCATCAAAAAATGGGGGAGAAGAAATGAACAGAAGCTTCCAAAAAAGAAGAAATTCAAATGGCCAAAAGGCATATGAAAAAAATGATCTTCATCTTTATAATCAGGGAGATGCAAATCAAAACAACAATGAGGTACCATCTCACACCACAGAGACTGGCACACATCCAAATAAGCAAGAACAACCGGTGCTGGCGTGGATGTGGGGAAAAAGGGACTCTCATCCACTGTTGGTGGGAGTGCCAACTGTTCCAGCCCTTTTGGAAAACAATATGGGCATTCCTCCGAAAACTAGATATTGAGCTCCCATTTGATCCAGCAATAGCACTCCTGGGAATATACCTGAGAGACTGAAAAACACGTAGCAGAAACACTATCTGTACTTCTTTATTCATCTTTGCGCTATTCACAATAGTTAGAATCTGGAATCAACCTAAATGCCCGAGAACAGACGACTGGCTAAAGAAACTGTGGTACATCTACACTATGGAATACTATGCAGCTGTCAGAAAAGACAAAATTATGAAATTTAACTGCAAATGGATGAACATGGAGACTATCATGCTGAGTGAAATTAGTCAGAAAGAAAAGGACAGATATAGAATGACTGCATTCATTAATAGGATATAAATAGATATCAGTGTTTTACTAAGTGTGGGAAATGATAATGGCAGAATAAAACTCACCATTGAATATACACAAAGAGACTTAAGTGATAAACTCTAAATATCTGCAGGGCTAGCCACAACGTGTAAAAAGAAGAGGGAGAGAGAGATGCAGAGACAGGGGAGAGAGGCGACAGAGAGGAAAAAGAGAGAAAATGGGGGGTACTTGCTATTGAGGCAGCCTGTGAGTGGGTGGGAGGGGGTGGGGTACATTGGTGGTGGAAATGGGGCACTGGTGGAGGGATGGGTGCTGGAATACTGTATTGCCAAGAACCAATTATGAACACCTTTGTAAAAAGAATATTCACCCAATACCCATCTGATACGGGGTTAATGCCCAGGATATATCAGGCACTGGCAGAACTTTTACAAGAAGAAAACAGCCAACTCCATCAAAAAATGGGGGCGATGAAATAAACAGAAACCTCGACAAGGAAGAAATTCGAATGCCCAAAAAGGCATATGAAAAGATGCTCATCATCACCAATCATCAGAGATATGAAAATCAAAACAACAATGAGATATCATCTCACACCACAGAGACTGGCACATATCCAAAAGGGTAAAAGTAACAAGTGCTGGTGTGAATGCGGGAAAAGTGGACTCTCATACATTGTTGGTGGGAATGTCGACTGGTACAGCCTTTTTGGAAAACAATATGGGACATTCCTCCAAAGACTAGAAATTGAGCTCCCATTTGACCCAGCCCTACCACTCCTGGGAATAAACCCTGGGAAGCCAAAAACACATAGCAGAAACACCATCCGCACTTTTATTTTCATAGCAGCACTATTCACAATAGCCAGAGTCTGGAAACAACCAGAGTGCCTGAGAACTGATGACTGGATAAATAAACTTTGGTACATCACACAATGCAGCTCTTAGGAAAAATGAAGTTATGAAATTTGCCTATAATGGATAGACATGGAGAGGATCCTGTTGAGTGAAATTAGCCAGAAGGAAAAAAGACAAATATAGAATGACTGCATTTATTTGCATGACAGAAAAATATATATATATGTGTATATATATGTATGTATATATATATACATATTATGATATCAATATCCAAGGTCAGGTGATACATCGATACATGGATCAGGAGGCCTTGTCAAAGGTGGAAATTACCCGATATGGGTGGGGAGTCAGAAGTTTGGTAAGACAGAGAAGGGAACAGTGTGCTAATAATTGTTGAAAGTACTAATACCAACCTAGAAATGTGCATTAAATACAGACAAAAAGATACATATGATAACTTCTAAATGTATGTACTACAATGAACAATATGTAAGAGAAGGAAGAGAGAGAAGAGATAAAGATGCTGCTATAGAGGCATGCTATGGGAGGGGGAGGGAATTGGTAACATTGGTGGTGGGAAATGGGCACTGGTGGAGGGCTGGTTCTGAAACACTATGTGACCAAAACCCAAACATGTACATCTTTGTAATTGTGTATCTTACAGTGGTATAATAAAATATTTTTTTAAAACACGGAGTGGGGAGCAATAGTAGAGGAGAAGTGCATTTGTCTGGCACCTGGCCCACCCAGGTTCCATTCCCCGCCATTCTGTATGGTCCCCTAAGCACCACCAGGAGTAATTCCTGAGTATAAAGCCAGGAGTAACCCTTGAGCATTACCTGATGTGACCCCAAAAGCCAAAAATTAAAAATAAATTAAAGTGGCTGTTTTCTTCCAGTGAGATTATTCAAAGTTCAGGTTTCTCTACTTCCAGTTTTTCTGGAAGTTTTAGACTCTGTTCTAAAATGTAAGCAGTGCTTTTATATGAGGCACTACGGTACAACTAAACAGAATTTGTGATCCTACTCTTTTTGAAAAGTTAACTGAGAAACTAATTCTTCAAATGTGATATGTTGATATAGTGAGCAAGTAGACAAAGTTAAAATTGAGAAAGCATTGGAAATGTCTGTAGTCTCAATTAAGGACACTGCAGGAAAGAGAGTCCTGCTTTATTTAATTAAATTTCAGAATAATTGGAGAGTCTCAACATGATCAAATTATTTGTAGGATCTCGTGAGAGAGAATGAGTAACAATGGATTTTATGGCCTTTTTTTCTTATGTCAGTTATTAATCAATAGTAAATTATCCTTTAAAATTCTTTTGCCGTAGAACATTGAAAGAACTCTTATTCAGATCCCTCACTTGTCTCTATTTTCAGATCACTGGATCATAGTGAAACTCCACTTATAAAACTGTTATGATGTTAGTATTTACTCTATGAAGAATGAATTATAAAATAACTGTCCCTCTTCAGTTCTTTTATTAACAATCATATGAGTTGAGTATGCTGTATCATCTTTATTCATATCAGGTTTCTCAGCATAAAAATGTAATAGTCATACCCTACTTTTTTTCTTATTTGTTTCTTGTACATTCATATATAATACATTTGGCCATTTTTTCACAATACTTTGAAAATTACAGTTCATCTTGAAACACTTGGTGACACTCAACTAAAATTGGAATCCCAAACATTTGTTGATAGTATGTAGTTTATTTAATTTCTTTGCATAGTTACTATAAAGTTTCAGAAAACTTTGTATTTCCTATAGAAGTCAGATGGAATATATTGATTTCTGTAATAGTGTTACTATAAAGCTCCACATAAAATATGTTTTAGGGTCAGTAATTATAATTTAGAACCTAAATTTTGCTGTAATATCCAAAGTTATTTTTTCTGGTATATAAAAGGAAAGAGGTATATACAAGGAAAGGAAGAGGGTATATAAAAGGAAAGAGAGATATAAAAAGGAAATTTCCAAGAGGAAACAATGGTGTGAGGCTCTTTTATGTTCCTGGAGCAAACAGATACCCTTAGGCTCTACTAGCATGAGACAGGACATATGGAGATGTTACTGGTGCCCGCTCGAGCAAATCGATGATGAATGGGAAGACAGTGATACACTGATACAGTGATAATAAATGCTTGGGAGGGGGACCATTGTTACTGTAATTTACAATTTATTGAATTTCAAATTTATTGGAAGATGGATATAGTTGAGAATATAAGTTACATCCTTTCATTCTGTCCCTTCCAATTCTTGACATTGGGATCAGGACATAGCAGGACCATTGTTACTACTTCTTGATAAAACATTTAAAGTTCTCTTCCTATTTAGTCAAATTACAGAATTTTCCCCATGATATGAAGTGTCATGAAACATAGGTAATTTCAACATTTTTTAACTTATCAAAAGAATAACCTACGTGGCTGGGGAAGCTGGAACTCCGCTTTCCCCAGGCTAAGCTGACCATGGGGATCCCAGGAGGACAGATGGGGTTTTGTTGTGGGGCCCATCACCTCTGGGGAGGGGGGGTCCCAGAAGCAGCTGGATGAGACTCGCCCACCACACTAGCCACCACCTTCGCTGTCCGGACGCTGGGATACTACCTCACAACCAGATTAGCAGAGCAAAACCAGTTCGAGCCCAGGTAGGCAGTTCCCAGAAGCGGGAATCGCTGGGAATTCGTCAGATGGAGTCAGGGGTAGGCCTTCCCCCTCCATTTTGTCAAGCCTGGTGTCCCCACCCAGGAGCTGCCCTGGGGCAACCAGCCATAGCATGTGGGGCCTCGGACAGGGCTGAGGAAGCTGGAACTCCGCTTTCCCCAGTCTAAGCTGACCATGGGCTCCCAGGAGGACAGATGGGTTTTGGGAGTGGGCCCATCACCTCTGGGGGGACCCGGAAGCAGCCGGATGAGACTCACCACCACACTAGCCACCACCTTCGCTGTCTGGATGCTGGAATACTACCTCATGACCAGATTAACAGAGCAAAACCAGTTTGAGCCCAGGTCGGCGCAGCCGCAACCGGCCGTGCAGTCCATCAAAATAGTGGAAACAATAATGTCCTTTAATGCACTGCATTCTACAATGTGCAGGAAAGTTTGGCGGGAGGGAGAGATAGAGAGGCTAGAAAAGATATACAGAACCCGCCAAATAGTTGAGGTGTGGGGGGGGGGAGGGGAGGTGGGGACATTGGTGATGGGAGATAGGTTTGGGTGGGGGATGGGTGTTGGAACACTGTAGAACCAAAACTCTACATGAGCATCTTTAGTATGTCTAAAATGGTGTAATAAAATTTGGGAAAAGGAAAAAAAAAATTTAAAAATAACCTTATTAAATGTGGTTGAAGTGATTACTGATTTGTAATTGTTACTCTAAAAAGATTAGTTAAAAAACTTAAATGCTATTTCTTATTCCAAGGTGACCATACTCTAATTATGATTCTATATTTTAATAAAAAGAATATATTATTTAGGTGTTGGGGAGCCTATTTTGAATAATATTACTTAGCCTGTTATATGAAACTGTTTTCTCAAAATTTTAATTCCCTTATTTATAAGTAAAATACTTCATGAGCATTTTTTGTGTTTGTCTTTGGGGTTTGTAGATCATACAAAATTATAGTATCAGACTTGAAAAGTTATAATTATTATTAAGTAAGTTTAACTTCCTCTTATGTTGCCTGAATATTTGAAGCATTTATGGTTTATTTTTCAAGTTACAAGATTAAAAACTGAAGCAACCTTTTTTGGAGTATATTTCTCCCTCGGAGAAAACAGATCCATAAAACTTATTCAGATAGCAAAGGAGGGTATAGAATAATAAATTTAGATTATAACTAAATTACATAGGGAAACTTGTTCCAAAAAGCCCCAGCCTAGAACCAATTTCTCTGTCAAAATTTAGTAATCTCAGAATTCTTAGGTTTGCTAAGAAAATATTTGCTTGCCTCTGAAGCCAATTAAACAAGCTTTTATGAGACTCCTTTTAAAAGTAGAAATTTATTGAAAGATGGATATAGTTGAGAATATGAGTTACATCCTTTCATGCTTTCCCTTCAATTCTTGACATTGGGATCAGGACATAACTAAAAGCTTATTTACCTTGATAAAATAACAATGATATATTGGAATGAGCAATTATCAGACAGGTTTTAGATAGATCAATTTTCCAAGACTAACAGATTAAGAGTATCAAAAAGCTAAACCCAAATTTTGCTAGAATTCTTATACAATTAACTAATTCCACTTGCAATCGTCCTATCAAGTAGGTTTGACAAAATGCTTTAGGCATAACTTCCAGGCTGGCCAATTCCTAGCTCCTGATGGATGTAGAAATAGCTATGAAAATTTGTAGATCTTCTGAGTTTGTTCTTTTTTCTTTTTTCAGATTTTTCCAGATCATTTCCTTACTACATGTTCACTGGGCACAAAAAAACTTCAGAGTTCTGTTGTTTGTGTACAAAGAGAAATATGAACTTTGCATGGCACCACATCACATTGTTTAGCTGTTGTTCAATTAACAATGTCCACTCTGTGCCTATGAGGCATCTCTATATTTAATTAATAAAATAAAATGGCAACAGTACATATATGTAGTAGCGAATACATGGGAAGAAAATTGCAAGGAACACTATAAGGTTGATTCACTAGATCACTAGACATCCCGTTCATCAATATCCTCGAGTGGGTGCCAGTAACATTTCCATTTGACCCTATCACGTGCCAGTGTAGCTAAATGGCATATGGTTGTTTCAGGAATACGAAGAGCCTCAAACAGTTCGTTCATGGTCTTGATGAAGAAGTCTGACCATCTTGTAGGTGGGCAGCCACGTGATCTTTTGATGTCCCGTGGGATCCAGTCGGTAACAGCTCTAGTCCAGCAGTCATCTCCAAATCGCATTAAATATCCAGCCCATCTGATTTTCGATGCCCTGGCAAATGAGACAGTATCCCTGACTCTGGAACAGCGACGGAGGTCAGAACTCCGGATTCCTTCTCTCACTTGAGTGAAGCTTGATATTCCAAGCATAGCTCTTTTGATTCCTCTTTGGGAGACTCGAATAGCATTCTCATCCTGCTTTCGTAGGGCCCAGGTCTCTGAGGCATATGTCAATGCAGGGAGAACAGTGGAGTTGAAGAGCTGTGCCCGGAGCTGGAGGTTCCTTGTCTTTTTCACTATTTCTTCGATACTTTTGAAGGCAATCCATGCTGCTCTCTTCATCCTGCACAGCTCAGGTTTTAGGTCGTTTATCATGTTGACTTCTTGACCTAGGTACACATAACTGCTGCATTCAGAGATGTTTGTTCCATTGAGAGTGAATGGGGCCTCTGGAACTAGTTCATTTTTCATGAACATAGTTTTGTGAGATTCAGCTGTAGACCTATCTTTCCACATTCTTGGTCAAAGTCAGTCAACATTTGTGCCGCTTGGCTAATGTTTGGTGTTATTAGAACGATGTCATCAGCGAAGCGGAGGTGGTGTAGTTGCCGACTGTTTATCTTCACTCCCATTCCTTCCCTTTCTAATTGTCGCATCATGTTCTCAAGGGTGGTGCTGAAGAGTTTTGGTGAAATGGTATCACCCTGCCGAACCCCTCTTTTTGACATCAATGATCACTTCCTTGTAGAATGGTGAGATCCTGGTGGTGAATCCGTAATACAGCTCACGAAGGATCTTGATGTATTGGGTTTGAATACCCTGTTTGGCTAGGGCTTCTATAACCTCTTCAGTCTCAACAGAATCAAAGGCTTTCTTTAAATCAATGAACGTGAGATGGGGGGGGCATGTTGAACTCCCTACAAACCTCAAGGAGCTTGCTTACTGTGTGGATATGGTTGATTGTGCTGAATCCTTTTCAGAAGCCAGCTTGCTCGCATGGTTGTCCTTCACCTAATGTTCTGCCAATCCTGTTCAGGATGACTCGAGTGAACCTTATTCTAGTGAATAAGGTTGATTATGTATTTTAATCTTTTATAAAATATAATTATATAAAATTCTACTATTAAAAATTCTGCTATTAACTGAAGAGATAGCACAAGGTTTAAGGCGCTCATCTTGCATGTTGTACACACTGGTTTGAACCCTGGCACCACATAAATCAGGAATAAGGTTGAGCACAGTTGGAAGTGATCTCAACTCACACCCCACCCTCCCATCACACACATAAAAGAGATTAATTAATCTAAATAATCTTAGAAAATGCAAATCCTAAAATATTTCTCATTTTCTAATTTAGAGGAAATAAGTTCAGTAAGAGTTTTCTAAATTAGGGCTACACAGTAACAGGCTTCCTTTATTATTTCAACACAAATTTAGCTCGACACAACATAAAAGACCAGTTTTTCGAATTTTCCATTAATGTGTATGTCCATTGATTGGGAGGAAAAAGAAAGCAAAAGTATGAACGACTGGAGAATTAACCTTGTCGTGAAGGTTAATACCACTGGCAGGTCAGCTGGGTGCCACATGTTAAGTATCTGTTAGAGTGTATAAAGTGATAAAGGCGGTGTTTGTTCGATTGGTGTGGCATAGCAGCTAACAAAATGGGCCACAAGATTCTTTTCTTGTAGAGAACAAACCCCAAGCTCTAAATGAGAAACTCAAGAGATCAAACACAATAGGCTTTATGGTAGCAAAACAAATTTGGGACTCATCAGCTGATAGACATGGTACTGCTGAGAAAGGGCCCATTATGATGAACCTACTCGAACATAGGCTTGACGATATAGAGAACAACTTCAAAGGAATGGTCAAGGCAGTAGGGGGCTGACAACAGCAAAAGGCCGGGAAGCTTTTGTGTTCTTCGTGTGAGGTGCAGGACTGTATTCGTGGACCACTCCTGGCATTAGCCTCATGTATACACAGTGCCTTAACCCTGTACTGTCTCTCCATACCTGTTTTTGTTTTGTTCTTTAAGCCATTTCTGTGTCTGGCAATTAAGTGTCCATTTTAATTTGCTTTCAATATTAAATCTGCCTTCCAGCTTTCAAGACTGTGTGTGCTTTATTAATTCTTTGATGCACTTCATAAGTATTAAGTAGTTACTGTGGAAAACTAGATAATGCTGTAATCGAAAGATATGCTTTCACCAGTCAATTTCCATATACCCAGTCTTCTTTGTTACTATTAGAAATAAAAGTTGTTCTAATGGGAGAATCCTTTTCATCTTTCTGGAGAGCTCCTACTTATAAAACATCTAAACAAATAAATTTTACTTCAGTTGGTGGTTGATTTTGGTTTTAATTTATCCGTGTAGCCCTAATACTGAATATAGTTTCCAGAACACTGCCAGGACTACTTGAGATTTTTCAAATCCATGTTTATAATCTGAATAACTGAAGTTGTGGAGCTTTCTGTTTAGTAGACACCAAACTAGTAATTGACAATTATCGTGAAAAGGAGGGAAAGATTCAGATACCCATAATAGATAATTTATTCAGGGCAAATTTCTAGGGTTATGATATAAAGGAATAAATGAAGTTCCTGTATCATAAAAAGAAAATAATAAAGGCAAACTGGAAAACAAAGATACTACATAGAAGATAAAGTCAATCTCTTTGCATTTAAAGGTTCACTTTGAAGTTCTATGTTTAATAAGTTGAAATTCAACCAAATCCCTTCAGCTCCAAATATTTTTCTCATCTTAAAACCAAAAAAAATTGGAAATATAAAAGGGCATTGGGAATCATTTCAGTTAAACCATACATCCTAGAAATGAGGAAACTGAAACTAAACTAAATATATTATTCTTTTTATAGTGCTTTTAAGGTATATTTTGATTATCGCGGTAATATTGCAATACAGAACTAACCAATGCTTAACTAAGTACTAACCTTGTACTCTTAAGTATCACATGATCTCTTAAGTTTTAGATAATAATTTCATTGACTCTAAACACTAATATATAAATAGCCATCTATATCACTTTAGCTATACTCATTATAATTTGTGGTATGTTCATAATTATTTCATTAAACTAAGCTCTATTGGCAGAAGAATAAAACTGATTGTCCATTGATTGATTGATTTATAATTATAATTAAGAGAGATCTAAGCTAACTGAAGCACCTTTGGATTTCAAATGTTTTTCTCCCCTGTACCTTTATTTTTTGCAGGTGGATAGTAATGCTTTCCTAACAGTGTGCATATGGACCAGAGACAACTTCCAGTGAACTTCAGCCAACCAAACTAGGCAGTACAAAGCCAAGATCTAAGGACGTAGCACTAATGGGGCCTTAGAGATTAAGGCCCCAGATACCAGGGTCACACACAGTGAGATTTGGATCCTCCAGGGATATTCAGTGGTGCTCCTGCGGCCATTTGGTGCTGGAGACTGAGCAGGGATCCCACACATGCGAAGCATGCAACCCTGAAACCATGCTACCTCTGCAGCTTCTTAAATATGCTTCTCTTACTAAACTATACATATTAAATAAAACTTTGCATATGAATACACTTATAACATGTATATGCTACAAATATTTATGAAATTCTCTTCTAGGAACCAAGTTCTATCAGTTTTTATTTTGAGCACAAATTTGGTTTCACAAGTATAATTTTTTTAAATCAACCAAGATTAAAATTTCTTTTGAAGAGAAATAGTTTTAGAGTCTGAAGTTAATTGTTTATTTTTTCTGGAATTCCAACAGTTGGTTCCTTTGAAGGATGAATTAAGCTTAGAGGAACTCACATCCTGATGAAAATGTGAGCGTAAACATGCACCACACACGCACTCCAGCCAGTTGAAGATGATTAAAGTCTTCCCAGAAGAGATTAACTGTGCATCTCATATTGGAAGGAGAGGTAACAACATCTGGTAAGACAAGCAATCTCAGCAGATAATCTGATTTCAGGACTAATCCTTAATGAGTGAAAGAAGAATATAGACTTCTAGTCATTATAGTATTTAGAAAATCTTATAAAGGACAACTCTTAATCACCTTCTAGTGACTTGATTATTCCCAAAGTTTAGTCATTATCTTTGTTGTGAGGGTCTGGATCACTATTTCTTTCCACTGAGAACTTATTATTCCTCCTTTCAGTTCAAGTTGGTTCTCTTCAATTTTCTGGATGTGTCCACCAGGCTACATATTTTTGATGACTTTCTCTCGGCAGGTATCTTCTAAAGGTTATAATGTTGAACATAATTAAGCATATTAAAATTAATGCTTCTCATGAGTCAATGCAAGCTTTGACAAAATTGTACAATTTGAATTTTCCTTTCACATAAGTCAGCTTCTTGCTTAATGTATAAGTCTGAAGAAATATAAGAGACCCAACAGAAAGACAAAGGTCCATGCCACTGATTCCCACCAGATGTTATAGGGGACAAGGCCTGGCCTCAAATCATCTGGAAGTAGTTCTGCTACCACTTCTCTTGACTTTCCCAGGATCAGCTGAAAACCAAGCTCCATAGAGGTTCACTCCCACTCTGTGGCACTGAAGTTCACCATAGAGTTCCACTGGGTATCCATAGCTCCCGCAACTTAAACAAACTGCTGAGAACCCACGGTGTTCCACTAGGAACCCAGCCCCCATCTGACAAAATAAGCAGATGTGTTATACAATGTGGGAGGTACAATTTTTCATGTCTATAAGTAGCAAAGTAACATCATTTTCTTATTCATTTTTATTATAACTATTTGTTTATTTTCTGTTTGAAGTCCAAAATCATGGTGTTGAGAGCTAACTTCTGGCTCGGTGCTCCTGGAGCACTAGTGGTAGTGCTCAGGAGACTACTTATATGCCTACCAGTTGCACTATCTCTCTTGACATTCATTCTCTTTTTGTTTCCAATTACAAAACATGCTTGTTGAAGCATAAACATACTATGAAAATCAGTTATCTTAAGATTAGAAAGGATACATTTCAGTATCACTCTATAATTTAGATCAAAACATGTCTATTATTCAAAATTCTCTTTTCTGTCTTTATACATCAACACATCTCCCTAAAGACAATAACAATTCTGAGTTTCTATCGCCATTTATTAATGGTGACTGTTCTTGAGCTTTTTACAATCGTTTGATGATATCAGACAAAAGGTACTTTTTGGTAACTTTCTTAATACAATATTTTTTTATTTTTTTCCATATTGACAAGTACAATACTAGTTGACTCTTAATTTCTTATTACACCATTGTGTAAATACCCATAGCTTATTGATGGAATTTTAATTTTTCTCTTATTGATGGAATTTTAATTTTTATGTTTACCTAACAATAAGAATCTTTAACTATGTAAGAAAGTCAACAGATTTTTCGGTGTGGTTCCATTATTTATATTGTTACCTGAAATGCATGAGGGTTATATTTTGCTTTGCATCCTCACCAATATTTTATCAGTCTATTTTTTAATGTTGTGTGTATGTATATGAATTTAGCCTGGTTTTTTAAAAAAATTTTCCTTTTAAGTGCTACCTGGCTATCATATAAATTCTTGTACCAAAATTGCTTTCTAATTCTTTTTTCAATTTCAATATGTCATCAAGGTAAGGAAGCATTCCTCCACATGTTAAAGCACAAGGCAACTTCCCATTTTCTTAGCAATCTGGTTTCATCTTAGGCTTCAACAATACTTATTTTTTTCAGCAGATTACTTAAATACCTTTCATTAAAATAATGCATAACCATAAGTAAAATATCAACTGTGCAAAAATCATAATTCAAATAAAGAAGTAAAATGGAGGTAAAGCAACAAATGCTGATTTTCCCCTTGTGTTCCTGTACTGCTCTTGACAGTTCAGTCCTGGGCCTCGTGCTTTAGTCATAGTGGGAAGAGCAGACAAGAAACAGGTAGGCAAATGAATAATAGTGATAATTTATAAAGAAAAGGATGTAATGGTGTGGAAGAAAGTGACTGATTTTTTGGAAGGGGACTTACAAGGAGGACCTCTTGGAAGAGGTGTCTTTTTATCTTGGAACCCAAATAAGAACACACATTTTGAACATCTGGTGGCAGAATATTGCCATAAAATGAGATAACATGTATAAAAGTGCTGAGTAAATAGGAGAAATGGCATTATTTAAGTAACAGGTAAAATAGCTGGAGAGATAATACAGCAGGTAAGGAGTGTGTCTTGCAACCCTGATTCTATCCCTAGCACTGACTATGGTTGTCTGTGCACCATGAGGAATGATCCCTGTGCATTTAATTGTGGTCCTCGGGCACACCTGGATGCATGCTGAAGATTTCACACTTCTCTGGGGCCTCAGGGTCCAAGTCAACAAAATCTTCAGACTGTTTTGCACATGGGCAGTATAATTAACTTAAGGCCTTGTGACTAGAGAAATAGTTTAATGGGTTGACCACATGTTTTGCATGTGAGAGGCCCAGATTCAATACTTGGTATTCACTGGTTCCAATAGATGATCCCAATAAATGATCAATTTTTTTAAAAAAAAGGCTAAGAAGTGAGCCTAAGCAGAGAGCTGGGGTAGCAGTTCTGAACACCTTTGATATGGTCCCTAAAGTCATAGCTTCATGCTTGCAAAAGTTGGTTCCTATAGATAGTGACCCTCCACTGAAACCCTGAAATATCACTATATCACTGTCTTCCCGTTCATCATCGATTGGCTCGAGCGGGCAACAGTATCATCTCCATATGACCTGTCTCATGCAAGTAGAGCCCAAGGGCACCTGCTTGCTCCAGGAACATAAAGAGCCTCAAACCATTCCATCAGGTCATGGGAGTGAGGTCTATAATTGTTACTGGTATTTGGCATATCAAATACGACTCGGGTAGCTTGCCAGGCTCTGCCATATGGGTAGCATACTCTTGTAGTCACCTCTAAATCCAGCATTTATTGATGAACCGCGCGCCGCTTGCGGCCATGCAAGGTGGGCTGTGATAAGCTGGTCTGCTGGGTGGAGTTCTGACGAGGGGGA